>JAZHYW010030863.1:0-65117 GCA_037355805.1 Ixodes ricinus | reverse complement strand
AATCAAAGGTTCGCATTACTGTGCAGTATTGTTGCAATTCAACTGGCACAGAGAAGCTTAAGTCTCTCGTTATTGAGAGATTTGCAAAGCCGCGCTGCATGAAGAATGTGGTGTCTAAGCTATGTCTAAACTATGACTAAATAACGCATAAGCGCGTTTTTTAGTCATTTACATACTAATAAACCTTCATAAAATTATTTTCCGTTGCTGTCGCTGCTGCTTGCTTCCTCGCCAATAAAACGCTGACAACTCAACAAAAAGATAATAAAAGGAAGAAAAATATGCGTGTTTTAAATCCGATGAAGATGAACGTTTCCAAGCTGAACCACTGATTCTTGTCCCGACCACACCAGGTGCAGTGACGAACGGTTCCGGGCGCACATAGACCCGTAGCTCTCAAGTTTTGAGCAGCGCTGCAGGCGAGCAAAATAGAATATTTCGCTCGCGTTTTAAACATGCACCAATACGCTCCCTACTACAGTTTTTTATACTCCGTTCCATTCTAAGTGCCAGCGTAGCAGAGGCTACAAGAGCGAGCTGCGAGCTTTCAGTGTCCCTTCCAAGCACGCGCGCTCGTGCAGTGCGAGCATCGTTCTGGGGAACATGCTTTTGCAAGCAGCTCCAGCTTCGCTATCACGTAAAGTGAAACATACGTGCTCGTGGAAGCTATGAAATAAAGCAAAGATGAAAGGAGTGTTTGATGGGACGCTGGCGGCCGCGAGCTGCATAATTTTTTCTTTTTAGACGTTTTGTTATCGTGCATCCGAGATGCTGACAGATGCTTGTATACGAACGTGGCATTCGCAAAATTTAACGTTATAGCGCCACATACATGGTGCAGCCAGCATAACATGGTCGCGTCTTGCGTAAGTCTTCCGGACGCGCTCGCGCCCCCTGCCCCAGAGCAACGGGTCTGTATGGTATGTCGTGACTCGTGCAGCACGCATGCTTTGCCTTGGAGCCAGCGATCGAGGAGTGACGGCAAAACCACAGGTTTGCGGCCTGTGGCTTCTTATCGGCTAATTCCGCTCATAGGCTGCGTGTCGCTAATCAGGTGCATGAGACTTGCCGCGTCCTGCTTTTCTTAAGCTGCCAGCAGGGGGGCTAAGACGGGAGCAGAACGCGGCAAATCATGAGCGCTCACATCGGTGCTTCCAAGAGAAAGAACGAGAAAGAGAGCGACAGAAGAGCGGGAAAAGAAAGCAGACCAAAGGTTCGGGTTGTCCGTTTTGTCGCGACGACTAGAACATGTTCGTGAGCTTGTGAACTTTATTTGTTTTTATATATGCGCGTGCGTGCGTGCGTGCGTGCGTGCGTGCGTGCGTGCGTGTGTGATGTGTTATTAAATATTACTGATCTCTATGGTGTATACACTGGCTGCATGTCTGTCTGCTTTATGGTTAAGCGTGTGCTGACAGCAAGCGTTCGCCAGATTAATTTGTTTCGCGCCGTCCAAACTTGCTAATAGGCCTCCTGCGCTGAAGCTTTGAACACACTGTAGCGCCCTCGTTTTGGGTAGTACAAGCTCACCTGATTGAGCATCGCACTACTTATGGCACGTTGGTCGAGCTTTTTTAATTCTGCCTGGTGCTGAAGAACGAAAAACACCTTTGGACGCCAAAAATCGGCCAGACTCGACGCCGCAAGCCAATCAAAAGTGCCAAATTCATGACACCACCACTAGGGTACGCGTCTATTATCTCTGGGTGGTGACGTCGAAACACCTGTGTCGCGACGCTTTCTAGAGTGCCTTCATACACACGCGCGCTTTTGCTTGAGTGGCGACATCTCAGCCATTTTTACGCCCAATCGTTTTTTTAGGCATTTTGAAGTACGCGCAATCCAGTGTCAATCAGCTCGAGCGCGTAGCTTTGGCTAATGCAGAGACGCCATTTTAGCGCCCAAGTCACGCACCGAGTGCGCGAGAGCGCCACGCGCTGAACATTCAGTGCAACAATGGATGTCTTCACCCTGAGACAGACAGACATGTAGGCACCCTAACGCTTTCATTTTTCTTTTTCTTTGTCATGTTTACTTTGGAACGCGTGAAACGGCATCTCTTGGCTCGCGCTTTTAGCGACTTAGCTTTGACAGCGTTCGAATTTTTGTTGTTTCTTTGTATTTTCATCGTGATCTCGCGCTCGACACCAGAGCAGGCACGCCTCTGCATGCGTGACAGTTTGAGACGCTCACGTTTGTACTACCCAAAACAAGGCCTAACAAGTCCCTTTTCGCAGCACCCCTGGGCAACGCAGGAGGCCCATCCGCCACTTCCACGAGAACGTACTGCGGGTGCGCACATCACCTCCGGCACCATTTCCCTTGCTCAACTGGTTGTTAGTAAAATTTTTAACAACAGATACTTTATTAACACAGATGTTTCGGAAAACGTCTTTCTTTCATACATCTGAAGAATAATGACTCTTTCCGAAACATCGTTGCTATGCCCTGTTGCAGCATAAGAACAGCAGGGCAAGCTCACCCACGAGGCCCTCTAATCCTTCTCCTTTAAAGAACCCCTAAAAAGAAAAGAAAAAAAACATTTTTTTAAACAGTTTGATTGGTACACAGGTGTCAAAAAATTAATTTTACACACAAAAATTTTTTAAAGAGAAAAGTTGACGGCGCGAGACGCGATTTAGTCGGTATAGTCACCTCCTTTCCACTTGTTTTCTCTCTCGGCATTTCGGGCGCATAGAGGAGCTGGATCGGCTTGGCCTTCACGTTCAGTTGAAAAGAACGAATTACCATCACGTTAAGCGGATGACCATTCCGTGACATTGCTCTAAATGTTTCGTACTACCCTCATGTAATACCCCTTATTTGGGGCATTTTGAGGTTTAATAAATAAATAAATAAAACAAATAAATGAAATAAAAAAGTAAATATTTTTTCGCGGATAATTTATTTTTCTGACACGCGTGTCCCAACCAAATTATTTTAAAAAAATTAACATTTTTTTTTCTTTTTAGGGGCGCTTTAAAGGCAACTGCTAATTCCGAATATTTCGAAATAATGAGTGATTTCGCATTAAAAAGCACTAGTAAAAGACACTACGTCGTTTGTTTCGCGAACATGGAATATCTATTGCTAAATCAAATTTTAAACACGAGCAGAAATCGAAACCGAAACTTCGGCTCCGTCCGGCAACGTTGTCCTCGGGCCGCCAAGAACGTACGCTATTAGGGAGTTTTAGAATAGCGCACTCTAAAGCTTTGCGTACGCAAATAATAGCGTCGTCGCCACTGCGCATGCTCCGAACGCAAAGCAGGTTTTGCGCTTTGCGTGTGCAATTTTAGCGTGCGCTATTTCTCGGAAATAGCGTGCGTACGCAAAGAGTCTTTGCGCTTCTCTAAGGAGGATTCGTGATGATAAGTTGGCTAAAGCCAAGACAAGCAGAGTTAAAAACAAATGGCGGCTTCTAGGATTCTGTCGGCGGCTGCTTTACGGCGTTGTGAGTGCGACGTCAGCGGCATCTCCGCGACGGCGATTTTCAACACGAGACGACATCGTACTCGGTTTGGCGACGATCACCGGCAACTTGATGCTTGCGACGCGCGAACATTTCTCGGCGAAGGTTCGATGTGCGAAGGTCAGTAGATGAGACCTCTCTTGCCGTGGCGACGCAAGCGGACATGACCGGTCAACCGCTCGCGTCGCATTCTCATGTTAAAACAAATCTAAAATGGTACTCTGGACCAAAAGCTTGTTTTTTCTAAAGTTACAGCATTTCGTGTGTGAAATAAAAGTTGTGTCTATCTTGGTGGCGTCAAAAGCGCGATGATGCTTGGGCTTTTGCGTCGCGACGGAGAAACGCTATATTAAAACTCTCTTGCGTCGCGTGCGCTAATACAAGCGCTAACTTTAGCGCTAGCTTGCGCTAAAATTCCGTACGTTATTTTAAAACTCCCTATTACGTGGTACGAGATGTCACGTGATCCTCTACTCAGCTATGGTTGTGATTGGGGCGGGCGCGTGCCAGGCGCCAGTGTCGTCTGCACCGCACTCTCAGCACGTTTTGGTGTTTAGGACATTCGACGACGTCTGCACAACTGCGGCCTAAGTCCGCGTACGTAGTGATCACAAACGGTGAGATGACGACGGCGGTTGTGATGCGGGAGACGGCGGTAGCGGCGGGACCACGGCGAGACGGCCGGACGGCTCCCAAGAAGCGAACTGCGCAGGCGCGTTGCGCCAATCACGTGGACACCGCTGAACTGTAGAAGGGTGTGCACTTGGGCCAGTTGGTGATCCAAATTTCCGAGGCTAAAAGCGCTAAAAACAACGGACAAGTAAAAGAAACGAACAACGCAGAGCGCTTTCACCCTCGGGAATATGGATCATCGGTGAAAGCCAAGAGGAAACGTAGCTGACGTCACCCGTTACGCTTGGCCGGAGAATTAAAAACAAGCAAAAAGGGGCAATGGAGATGACGTTTAGCTCAACGTTGACTACGCCCACGCCGTAGCCTTGACTGCGCTGTTGGTTGCTCCACAATTCGCCCGCTGAAGGCAGCCGATTTCGGCAACTTGGCCAGTTGCAAAGTTCGTTGGATCGTTTTAGAAACATTTAGACAAAACTACGTCGTAATATTTGACGTGTGGTCTCCCTAGGTGATACTTAAGAGGACTGCATTTTTTTTTCAAAAACAAACATCAAGTGGAACTTGACAGATTATAAAGCTTTGTGTGTGTGTGAGGGGGGGATTTCAAAATTGTCTTGACACTTATAATTTCTTGTTGAAAAACATTTCTAAGTACATTCAGTTCGACTGGATAGAAACAAATCCGCCATTATGCTCCAGTCGGACCGTCGGAGGTGGCGATGCGATGCCTGACAAATGTGCACCGCTTGGGTGTGAATGAGTGGATGACCTGCCGGAGCCCATTCTTCTTGAGTTCAGATTGGCGATTTGCGCAGGTAGTCCCACACACCATCAAGTTGTGATTTAATGAGCATCCCGAACTTAGCCAGCTCGCCCCATCAAACGCGAAAGACACGCCAAGCTGTTGGATCAGTTCCATGTTCAGCGCATACCGCTTACAGGAAAAGAACTGCATAAGGCAACCTATATAAAACTCATAAACAGGCACGTAGTAAGGGGGGGGGCATAAGGCCCGCCCCTCCCCCCCCCCCCCCGAAATTTACCAATTTGCTGGGGCCTCCTTTCACCCTCCCCCTCATACAGCCTTTTGTAATAGGCGGAACCCCCCCCCCCCCCCCTCCGAATCAAAATCCTGGGGGACTATGTTGCACGTTTTGGACTCCCAGGAGACTAGGAAGAAGGAAGTGACATCAACAATGCTCTTTGGATGTTGATTGGTGGAGTCGCTGATGACGGTGAGTTTCCGCGATGTGTGATACGTTCATTCACACCTACGTCACTTCCTTCTTCCTAGTCTCCTGGGAGTCCAAAACGTGCAACATAGCCCCCTGGCTACGTGCCTGCTCATAAATGATGCCAAACCTACTCTAAAATGCAGTGTTTTGGAACTTACTTTCACGGCTTTTGTCTTGAAAATACCAGGCGCTGTGAATACCTGATTCGCTTGAGAATGCTGCGAGCGAATCTGCCTCGACAGCTTTTTGTTCTAGGCGCCATAGCTGCCGTCGATTACGCAAAGTGCCTCAAGCCCTCCTGTTTAGGGTGATGCCATTCTTTGTAATGCTCAATGCCGACGGCGCGCGCTCGCAGAAAAAAAATACAAGAAAATAATTTAAACAAATGCCCCCCTAGCAATGTCAATGGAGCTTGCGCAGGGAGACGCACTTTAGTCTTTATTTATTTGGCTCGGGAGAGCCGCGGCACCGCGGAAGGCAGCAGCCCGTACTATGGAGGCCCGTGGTGCCGCGTCTAGTGAACATGATAATGTGATGAGTATACACATGCATGATGACGACGACATGAATTGTTGGTATTGGGGAGGGTGGCAGTCCAATTCGCAGAATTCCAGATTCCGTGGAGGAAGGTTAAACAAGTGTTCTAGAGCAAAAAAAAAGCGTCGCGAGTTAATTGGGGAGACGTGGCAACAAGTACTCACTGCTTCCACAAGAGGTTTTAAGCCGGAACTGCAGCAAAGGCTATTAGCGGCGAGATTTTAGGCGAGATGTTTGGGTGTCGCCCTCCTATGGTTACCTCTCGTGACGTCATTACCCTGTCAACAACAAGTCAAATGGTGTTTGTAATTAGCATGGTGAAAGTTGGAAATCATTGCGCTTTTTAGAAAATACTGCCAACACCGTCAAAATCGAAGGTCTTACACTACTCTTATTTCCGTCGATGAGGAATCCTTTGCTGACGTCAAAGTCAGCATTCGGCCAATCATGGAGGGCCGACCACCGCGACGCTTTCGATCTGTCACGTCGCCAATAAGGACGAGAGCTCGAGACTTCAGCTTTGAACCCTCCGCAGAACAAGCGCTCGAGAGACATGACTAAAGGCAAGATACACGGACTATCCCGCGCTTGTATGCGCTTGGCTGTTGCCTTATCTTCAAGGTGAATGGAGTATAGCTCCACAATGTTGCCATCTGGAGAGGTGATGCCGATTGATTTCAAGGGTGTTATTAGATGCCACAAAGCGTGCGTGTGGGTCAAGCATAAACAAAAAAAAGTGTTACGGTGGAGGGGATCGCATACGAGCAGTTCTATTCACAAAAGGGAGAGTGATGTAATTGGCCGCTCTAAATTGGTGACCATCACTGCCCAGAATTGCCTTAGCGGTCTCATGACTTGTTTGAGTAAGAAAGCGTGACTGAATGTAGAGCCTGGCTGGTGAAAGCGATTTCCTGTGCTGATTCAGGTGCTGCTGAAAGGAAGAATGCAGCATTGACAAGCTTTTCCACCGTCTTGGATTTTGAGTTCTATACTTTTCAGCCCCAGTATTTACACATGCATGCACGTCTAGTAATTTTGACCTGACACTCGCCGGCCGTGTTTATATCTCCGGTGGCCAAGCTGAAAATCAGCACTTCTGGCCAGGCACCTGCCGGCCGCGTTAATGTGTCCGGTGGCCAAGCTGAA
The DNA here is from genome assembly GCA_037355805.1 of Ixodes ricinus. NCBI lineage: Eukaryota > Metazoa > Arthropoda > Arachnida > Ixodida > Ixodidae > Ixodes > Ixodes ricinus. The sequence goes on along the minus strand of JAZHYW010030863.1, from coordinate 58,094 downwards.
AATCTGCACTGCTGGCCAGGAACTTGCCTGTCGTGTTTAGGTGTCCAGCGGCCAAGTTGAAAACCAGCACTGCTGGCCAGACACTTGCCGGTCGTGGTTATTGCACCGGCGGCCAAACTGAAAATCAGCACTGCTGGCCAGGCACTTGCCGGCCGTGTTTATGTGTCCGGTGGCCAAGCTAAAAATCAGCACTGCTGGCCAGGCACTTTGCCGGCCGTGTTTATGCGTCCGATGGCCAAGCTGAAAATCAGCATTGCTGGCCAGGCACTTGCCGTCCGTGTTTGTGTGTCCGGTGGCCAAGCCAAAAATCAGCATTGCTGGCCAGGCACTTGCCGGCCGTGTTTATGTGTCCGGTGGCCAAGCCAAAAATCAGCATTGCTGGCCAGGCACTTGCCGGCCGTGTTTATGTGTCCGGTGGCCAAGCTGAAAATCAGCATTGCTCGCCAGGCACTTGCCAGCCGTGTTTATCTGTCCGGTGGCCAAGCTAAAAATCAGCACTGCTGGCCAGGCACTTGCCGGCCGTGTTTATGTGTCCTGTGGCCAAGCTAAAAATCAGCACTGCTGGCCAGGCACTTGCCGGCCGTGTTTGTGTGTCCGGTGGCCAAGCTGAAAATCAGAACTGCTGGCCAGGCACTTGCCGGCCGTGTTTATGTCTCCGGTGGCCAAGGTGAAAACAGAGAGTTTGTTGCCGGACTCTTGCCGGCCGTGTTTATGTCTTCGGTGTCCAAGAAGTTGCCAGTGGCCAAGCTGTCCGGACACTGGCCAAGCGTCGGCCGATCGAAAGTCACTTTGGTGTGCTAGCTTGGGGAAGGCGTGAAGTGATGTTGCATAAATACTCAGTTGAAATGTGCTACTGATTGGTGTACTATTTTTATGTTCGATTTGGACAACATAAGTATAAACTATAAGAAATGGTGATCGCCTCTTTACTTTGTTAGGACTCTTAATAAGAATACTATACTTAACATAAAATTATTTTATATTTCAAGTGGGAATTGCGCAGTTTTATTCCTCGCAAGGTCTGATTACTTTTCCAGACAATAAAACAATAACTGACAGTTTTGTAAAATTAGTTTTTGGTTTATTGGTAAACACCATAAGTGAATCAGGTCTGGAAGGTATATGATAAAATTTTAACTCGCCATGATGAAGAATTGAAATTCAAAAGTAGTGCCTGTCCTTTCGTTTTCGGCATTCGTTGCAATCCTGTTGTTGGCGCTCTTTGACATTTCATCCAGTGTGAACTAACTACCAAAATCCAAGCTTCATCAAAAACAACATCATGGCATGTCTAAACATTTTCCTTTTGCAGAACGCTAGTTAGAGTTGCACATGAAGAAAAAGAAAAATACCAAGCCATTTGTTTATTCGTCTTATATTCTTATTTCCTCCAGTTCATGATACATGCATCCGCGGTTGATTTGCTAACTACAAAACATAACATCAGATGAAAGAGGGATACGTGCTTGTCTGTTAGCACCGAGTTGGGGAATGCGCTTTGGATTCGCGATGTGCGAATCGTGAGTCACGAAATGGCACTTCATGTATGATATTCTGCTTTCTGACCAGGTGGAATTTTTCTAATTTTATTTTTCGGCAACTTTTATGTTACAACAACGTATTGCTCGTTCCATGTTATTGACTCGCATATGTTGTGTTAGATAAAAGTAGTTCACAATTTAATCGACTATTCAATCTTCATAACATATATTCACCACTACCTTTAGATATGAGTCTGCAACCCGTGGCCCACCGTAGGTAATATTATGCGGTTCTCGTGCACGCCACCATGGAATACCCTCCCCATCCCACCCCGACGCACACACACCTCCAAGACCGATAATGCGAAAAACATAATTCGTTTCAAGTGTGGTGTAATATAACCTATTAATTATCAAATGACACGCCTTGGCGTCAGTTAATTATTCACCTTCATTGGATTATTTATCGCCACTTGCTTTATATCAAGTGAGGAATTAGAATTAATGATGACGGCTCGTGGTATCTAGCATAAAATTTGTCTATAATCACGAATGTACCATCGTTCATTTCAACAGTTTTGTCGCACACAGACTCGCACACAGACTACACAAAAGCAGCAAGAACTTTGCTGTTTCTTTTACATACGGAAGACGTCCTTGCAGAGCCTTCCTGCTCTTGATTTGCTGTGAGACTTGGCATTATTCGCTGATATTTTAGATCGCCTTAATAGCGGGAACTTAACATTACAAGGCAATGATAAATTTAGTGATGGTATGATCTCACACGGAAGGGTTTTGAGCTGAAGCTCGAGGTCTCCCAACACCAAAAATCTCTTCCAACAAGAAAACTCTATGCTTTTTCTTGGTTATGAAATGTTTAGGAGAAACGATCACACCGTTCTATAAAAAGTGAATCGTATAGTAGTTCTCAATATTAAAGGGTAACTGCAAAGGAAAAAAAAAGTGTTTTTTAAACAAGCCTATATGGGACAAGCATGTCACAAAACAAACCTTGCGCGAAAAAAAATTTTTTTGTAGCAATATTTACGCCACAGGACGTAATTTAGTCGGAGTCACAACTTCTCCACATTTGAAACTTCGCGTTCTTTCGACGCGCGCGGAGTGGCTGTTATACGTCACTCCGTGACGTATAGCAGCCACTAGGTGACGTATAATTCCAACTTTGTGGCGCGCGATTTAAAACGGACCAAATAGCCGCAAACTCAAATCAGTCTTGCACAATTAATATTGCTGTAAAAATTTTGTTTTTGGCGGAAAATTGTTTTGTGACATGCTTGTCCTAATTAGGCTGTTTAAAAATACATTTTTTTCTCTTTGCAGTTACCTCTTTAAGAAGGTCGAAGTCGGAATTCCTGATTTTGCAATATACTAAAAAATCTCACATTTTAAATATTTGTTTGAAACAGGATATCGAGGAAGTTTAGGAGGCCTACAGAGATACAATTTGGAGATCAGCTGACCACCAAACAGATAATAATTTGCAGGATGTATTTCCAGCAAACGTCTTGGTCAACAAGATGAGCTGGCGAGAAAATTTTACAGAGAATTCCCAAACAAAAGTTTTCAAATCACGGAAGCTGACAGTAGCCTCGGACTGCAAGGTCCTGCATTATGTACATTGGCAAATATATTTTTTAAGACGAAAATTCTACAATGTCAAACTTGTACGCGAATGATCCATGACCAAGCACCTCCAGAAAGTTTCCGGTTCTCAGAGACCCTCTCTTATTGCTCTCAGATACCTTCAGATACTTCTCAGATACCAGCATTCTTAAATATCAAAATTCCAACGAAGAGAGGTCCCGTGAAATCTTAGGTTACATGGCTTTAATGAGGAGAAAACATTTTTGCATAATTGAAAGACAAAAAAGGGACAGTGCAAGGATTGACAGCAAGACAAGGCGCACACCCAACCGAGATTTTTATTAAATAAACAACAAGTTAAGTAGCATAAAACACGCTATTTTCGGCATGCTCACTCTTGATCTAAGCATAAATGTTTTTATCATTCAAAGGCTTGTGAAGCCTTGCTGCCAAACTGATTAGCACCCCTTGTTTTTTTAACACTAAACGTCAGTAATTTTCCTTTTTTTTGGCTGTGTCATCTCCATAACTTCGATTTCGGGAAAAATGATCGGAATGCTCTCATAACCGGTTGGAGTGGACTTCTAATTGCCTTGAGGGCGACAATTTGCATGTCTCTTTTAATGTTAGGCATCTTTACTCTAATTTGCAGCCCTCACTGCGACACCCTCCTCCCTATCTTCGATCGGCCCTATTCTTGCCAAATTTTCGGCGATTCTGCCCTGCTGCAAATATGTTGCCGACCTAAGCTAGATATATTTCCACCAATAGTTGAAGCCATCTTGAAATGTCGTAACTTCTAGTATGGGCGAAAAATTGTTTTGTCTTTGCCACGCCACTAGAATACATTTAGGTTATACGCGTAAACGTCACCAATTCTTGTTCCCCCCTTCCCTTTATTTTTGTACTATTTGCAGATTGAAATATTTTATTGTTTTTTTTCCGTTTTTATACCGGGTATATCTACCAGGTGGCTAGACAAGAGTAAGCTGAAAAATATCTATAGATAAAAACGACTTTTCTCAAAATTACTATTGAATGTCCACCAGAGTTGGCAACCGAGTGAAAATTAAATTCATTGTGTCTCTAAATTTGTGTTTTCCTAAATTACACCTTACAGCTTGCTATTGCTGAATGGACTCGTTGTCAAATGCGATCATTACAAAATCTATAACCGATAAATTTCTCGAAATGCTTATGCCATTGTCACAGTATATTAAGATTTAAAATATTGGTATGATCTGCAAACTTGTCATTTTCTGAATTATGCGTGTTCGTTGCATTGTTCTTTGAGTGCTTTCTGCTGTTGTGAAAGAATAGACAAATGCGATTTAAACCATTCATTGTGAATCACACTGAAATGGGCACTAATGTTATTTAAATAAATAACAAGTAGATGAGTCAATCAGTTAACTAGTACAGTATAGCTTCTTTTCTATTTCTGACTTACTACACTTTTTTATTTACTTGACAAACGCATTGACTTTAATATCTAGTTATGTGTTCTCCGGCCTATGAAGATTTCTATAAATAGAAATGCCGCAGTGTTTATGCATGTGCAAAAATTAAAAATTAACCTTCATAATGTTGACATCACTTTTTCCTGCGTAACATTTTATACCAGGATTCGGTGGAGTATCGACGAATGGGGCTTGCATGCCTGCGAAATACTCCCTTGGTATGAAGGCACTTAACCCTGTGAGTTCAAACTTTTCTCCGTATATTGTAACACCTGCGTGGCAGTAATCCACTCTGCCCGTCTCTTTCCTATTCTACAAAGGGTGCTAGCAACATTATCTAAGAACCTCCTGCTCCGATGTCTTAGAGCAGATTGGATTCTGAGAAGTGCCAGGACCATACTGGCAGACGGAGTGACGATTACTGCACCTCCGGGTTTACCAGAATACACAAGGTTCTAAACGTCTTAAGCACTGGCAGCTTAAAGATTTTGTGAAACGTTTTTACGAAAATTTTGAGCTCTATGTCTTTTTTGAATTATTGTCAATTACTAGAAATCAATCAAGAAATTAAGAAATCAATCCATGTTTATTAGCACCCCAAACAGCTTGTAAACCTTAGGAGGGTTACACTTAAATAAGGTGAAAGACATCAGACTAAAATGTTCTCGCACTGCCAAGTGAGCCTCACATTACACTTCTTGAAAACATCCAATGGTACTGAAAAGGTCCACGTCAGCGTTAAAACACTTGTGATCTATGTTCTACATCCGAGTCAACGGACGACTAGATTTAGATTGGAAGGGTAAAGATAAACTGGAGATATTTTTTGCCATTAGGGAGCACGAAGTGAGATTTTATTCTAACAGGGGGTAATGAACAACAGCCTTGGGTAGTTTATAAAAAAATACATGTTGCAAGCTAGTCGTCTAAACGAAACAGGTGAGAGACCAAGTATATCAAGAAACGTAAGTAATCATAAAATACAACTTTCTGTCCAATTTAACTGTCATAGACAATTCTTAAAAATCCCTGCTTCACTGAAAACTTACCGAAAAAGCATAATTCACCGGTTCAAGCTTGAGCCTGCTTGGGCAGCCAGGGAAGGTTCCCCGGCCCAAGCACCGTTTTGCTCCATGGGGCAGGCTAGACTCATCCCGGCTAGCCGGCCCTGCAGTTCAGTGGGGGTTCCTTGTGTAGCCAAACTTGGCATTATGCTGTTAAACCAGCCTGGGCCAGGTTGGGTGTTTAGTGGTCAGCCTAGCTTGGCAAAACGGTCTAAATGCAACCTGCGCCACGCTGGCGGTTTAGTGGTCAGTCAAGCTGGCAAAACGATGTAAATGTAGTGTGGGACAGGGTGGGAGTTCTATGGTCATTCAATCTTGGCTATACGGGGAATGTATAACTAACCCCAAGAATGCCTATGTTGTCATTCAAAATATGTTTTTGTGGCATATAGCCAAACATCTTATATTTTTGCTGCTTTGTGCACAAAAGACTGGTTGCTACTTTGTTCCGGATTAATGGCTCAAGATTAATAAAACAGCTAGGTAATTTTCTCAGACTACTTGAACAACAAAATGAAAGTTGAAAACATGTGCGAGCTGCTGTATTTATCGTGTGGTCGGCATGCAAACGAAGCTGCAAAATCGAATCAGGTTTGATAGTGTTTTTTTATTTCATGTTCAGTACATGGTGCTCGCTTATGCCCGAGTCCCACTACACCGGCAAACAGAAACAAATGACAGCGACAAGCCTCAAAACTGAGTCTTCGCGATTTGACAGGCGTTGCATAATAAAATAGGCTATGCTAAAACACAAGCATCATGAACTCGAGGGTATCTTTGGCAGGCTTACAATTTTTCGTGCTTATTTCGCGAGCACCGAACGAATAAATGCCTGCCAAAGTTGCCATCACGGGTATGCTGCATGGTTTGGAGGCTTTTCCGTTTCGGTTATTTGTGTTTGTCGCTCTAGTGGGATTCGGGCACAATGCCCGAGTCCCACTAGGTGACAAGCACTGGTTGCTGGATAAGGCTGGTTGCTGGTCGAGTATCTGCTGCCTGGTAACTGGGCTTCCCAGCTAGCAGGTGGCTCTGCTGATCTGAGTACTGACGACAGCAATTGTCGATGGTTCACCCCATGGCCACTTCATGGCTGTGACGTAGAGCCGGATAGCAGTACCTGGAGAAGGAACAGAAGAAACAGAGAGGCATGTTTAGTAAATATGTTTTACATGAAGTATAAATCATGCTCCCAATTAAATTATAACACAGCGGAAGGCTGCCCGAAAGGTATTGCTGGTAGGTTCAGTCTATTTCAAAATAAAAGACTCACTGAAAGAGCGTGTCCGAGACGGCGGTGGTTGGGGGCGCTTTGTGCACTCCGCGAGATTCCGTTCTGCCTGGAGGAAAGGACGTTCACTCGGGGCCCAACTGGTCCTAAACTTGCTAACAGTTTTTGGTTTAGGTTTAGCCTAAGAGTGTGCTTCATCGGCATCACGCTCAGAGATATGGTCATTTAGGCTTGAAGTAAGCATGCTCATCACTCTTTTTGTTATCAGTTGTTTCTGGTGTGAAATTTGAAAACAGGCACAAATAGTAATGTTACACCCGAGTCTCATATGTGAAAAATAAAATGTCTTGAAGAGCGCATTCATTAATTAGAACTATGGCACGGACCATGCGCTTTAAAAGTGAAAATAATCCTTGTCTTGGGCCAGTCTCTCTCAGACAGCCATTTGAGAGTTAGTGGCGGTGACATGATGCGAATGAACTGCTCTCCACCGTGAACCTGAAAACTGACAAACGTGCATTGCGTTTTAGCTGAGCCCTGAGTGAGTTCCACCTTGGGTAGATTGGAATCTCCCAGAGCACACACAGCGCCCCCACCAGCCACTGGCTCCGCCAGGCGCTCCCAGTGAGTCTTTCCTACTGCAGGAGAATACATAATGCAGGAACAACAGAACTCGGCAGTGATAAGCATGATTGCCGTCTATTTGTAGAATACTACTGTCAGCAAATGCAAAATAAAAGCCAGTTAGAGCACGTCAGTGCGAACCCCACATATAGCATGCATTACCGCGGAAGGTGGCTGAGATCATTTCAAAGCGGAATTTGAATTGCTACAAGGAAACTTTTTGTTTTGTTTCTGTTGATAAAAAAATCGAGCCGTAAGCACAACTTCACTATGAAGACGATGTTTTCTATCTGCTCTTCCTTAAATGCATAGAAGTACTTTTTTATATTTATGTTATCTACCTGTAAGGTTGCAATATAAAGTGGTGTCAACTTCCACTGAAAGCCCTGAGGCTATAAACCCACACAAACCAAAATCCTTAGTAATAAAAACGCTACAAAAAAAGTGAAAGCCATTTACAACTTTCTGTAACGCCGAATTAGAGCGCAGCTCTTGAGGAGGAGGAGGGGAGGGTACGGGGGGCGCCAAATGACCTCGGGGAAGGGGGGAAGGGGGTCACATGGCCTCAGGGGGGTCACTCGACGTCACTGATGACGTCATCAATGATGATGACGATGACTATGCGGATGCCGATGACGTCATTAGTGACGTCGCTGATGACGTCATCAGTGATGATGATGATGACGGTGCGGATGCCGATGACGTCATCAGTGACGTCACTGATGACGTCATCGGCATTCGCATCGTCATCGTCATCATCATCACGTGACCTGGTGGACCACGTGACCTGGGGAACCACGTGACCTGGGGAACCACGTGACCTGGGGGTCACGTGACCTTGGGGGGTCACGTGACCTCGGGTTGCATGCAACTCAGGTTGCAAGCAACTCAGTTTGCACGCAACTCAGGTTGCATACAACCTGAGTTGCTTGCAACCTGATTTGCATGCACCCCCGAGGTCACGTGACCTCGGGGGAGGGGGGCCACGTGACCTCGGGGGAGGGGTCACGTGACCTCGGGTTGCATGCAACTCAGCGTTGCAAGCAACTCAGTTTGCATGCAACTCAGGTTGCATAAACTCAGGTTGCAATATGCGTTGCAAACAACTCAGGTTGCATGCAACCTGAGTTCCATGCAACCGGGCGTTGCAGGCAACTTGAGTTGCGTGCAACGCGGGTTGCATGCAACTTACGTTTTCTGCAACGCCTGGTTGCATGCGACTTAGATTGCATGCAACCTAAGTTGCTCGCCGTCGGCGTAACCGCAAGTTGCATGCAACTTAAGTTGCATGCAACTTGCGGTTACGCCGATGGCGACGGCGACGGCGACGCCGACGCCGCTCAAGCCGGAAACGGGCGCCTAAGAGCTGCGCTCTTAAAAATTCAGACCAGATAAACATTCATCCTGACTTGATTATATTAAAGACATAAGTACAATGAATGCTAGCCATGTTCTTTTGAAAATGTATTTTAAACTTTCAATGGAAAATGGGATCAGACTTATAATACAGGAGTCCTACTGGAGCGAACAGCAGAAACAACCGAGCCTGACATCACTTAAATACATTAAGCATGCGGGCGAAGATACCTTGGCAGGCCTGCCATTGTTCGGGGCTCATGAAGCAAGCACAACTGACTGCAAGCCGGCCAAAATATATCTTTGCATGCATACTGCACGGTCTTTGGGCTTAAAGGGACCATGACACGATTCTGAAATCGAATTTAATCCACCGCACGTCATAAAAGGTGTGAGATGTGTTCCAGCATGTGTTGCTTCTTATGAGTAGATATATTTTCTTTGTACAAAAGTAAATCATTAGGTTGAATGTTACGACGTCTCCTGCCCAGATCTTCCTTCATTTCTCCTTTGTTTTGTGGCGTATGATTCAGTCTTGAGGCATATCGGTGTAAGGTGGTTCTTTCTGTTGCTCTAGTAGGACTCAGGAAGAGTAAGTAAACAGTCATGTCTCTATAAAATGGATACTCTGGTATATAGAAACCATTTTGGGGACCAACTGGGTAAATACCTGTATTTTGTTCTGTTATTATGCACAGCTCACATTATGAACGTTTTTGGTTAGGAACGGAGGTGTCCATATTCATGAGACATCACTAGCAAATTTCCTAGTGTTGAAATAATTGACTGCATGCTCTGAAGCCACGTAGCAGGCTTCTCCACCGTACACCGATGCGTAGTGGTGGCATGCCAGATGTTTGTGGCTGCAGAACACACCGCAGGCAAATGACATCGAATGTGGACAGTCATGGATATTGACATTAGAACCAACCATGAAATAGGCCTACATGTTGTTGTCACAGAATTAAACTTTTTTGTTCTTCTTTTTTGGTTTCCGTTTCGAGTAAGATGCGTGAGCGCCGAAAACACGAGCTTGGAAGAAGGGAAGAAAAAGAAAAAAAGTGAAAGCCGTTTACAACTCCCTGTAACGCCGAATTAGAGCGCAGCTCTTGAGGAGGAGGAAGGCACGGGGGGTCACGTGACCTGGGGGACAGGGGGTCACGTGGCCTGGGGGTCACGTGACCTCGAGGAGGGGGGGGATTTTCCCCGCTAAATGTAGCCGGGAAAATGTTCCGCTAAATTCAGCGGGGAAAATTTTCCGCTAGATTTAGCGGGGAAAATTTTCCGCTAAATTTAGCGGAGAAAATTTTCCGAGCAGGGGAAAATTTTCCGCTAAATTTAGCGGGGAAAACTTTCCGCTAGATATAGCGGAGAAAATTTTCCGCTAGATTTAGCGGGAAAACTTTCCGCTAGATTTAGCGGGGAAAATTTTCCGCTAGATTTAGCGGGAAACATTTTCCGCTAAATTTAGCGGGGAAATTTTTCCGCTAGATTTAGCGGGGAAAATCTCCCCTAAATTTAGCGGGAAAATTTTTCAGCTAAATTTAGCGGGGAAATTTACCCATCATGCACCGCGCGGTTACGCCGACGGCGACGGCGATGGCGACGCCGCTCAAGCCAGAAACGGGCGCCTAAGAGCTGCGCTTTAAAAGAGGGAAGGTGGAAGCTGCGCGGAGCTATGCTTCGGAGGTTGGTAGAACGCCGAGCAAGGCTTCAGCGGTGTGGGTGGTTGAACCCCGAACAAGGCTTTGTAAAGATGGTTGGTGGGCTCCGAGAAAGCCTTCGACGATGTGCGTGTGCTTGTGAGTGAGCACTGTTCGGCACTGTAAGCACCCAAGTCACCACGACTTCTCTGCTCCGACTGGTGGCGCAAGAGACCGGGCCATGAAACGGGAACAGCGCGAAAATAAAAGAGGGACGAGTAGAACAGGTAACGACAGACAACAACAGACAGTAAAACCTCTCGCTTCAGACGTTCCCGCATTGGAACAGTGATTGAGAACCGGGTTTAGAATCCTAGGGACCTGGGCTCGATTCTCTTTGGAAAGCGTTCGAAATATTGCTATTCCTATTAAATTTACCCATATTTCTCTCTCGTGTGCACGTACCGATCATATTACAAAAAGTACTCGTGCACTCGTGCACTCGTGCACTCGTGATCGATTCAACTTCCACGACTTTTGACGGAGGTCTGTCGCCTCGCGATTTCTAAAGTGTTCCGTTTGAAAAGCCCCTTACCCGGTTGTCTACGAACGCGTGAAACCTTGACTTCGGCAAGTCATTTGCTCTTATATATTTTTCGGAAAAGAACAACGCCTTGACATTTCACACCGTATACCTGACCTGCTTAGCGCACATTTGATGAACGTAGGAGATTTATATGGGCAGGCGCCGATTGGTTCGGCTTATTTTACAGCAAAAGGACCGCTTAGGACTTCCTATTCGAATGCATTTTCGTAATATTCCTAACACTGTGTTGAATGCAGATACGACTCGTCCACTGATGGAAGAAGGTAAAAACCCAATAACGCGGCTTCTCCGGGCAGCAGCCTGCTTATAGCTGGTAGGAATTTCGCATTAGGCCTATCTCGTAGGGCATGCTGCCTAATGAAATTGTGTCGCATTGCTACTAATATGTCACTTAATTAAAAAAAGGAAGCCGGCACACCTTCTAGCAAAAAAACTCCATGAATATTAAAACCGGAAGGACATTTCATCTAAAAAAAAGCGTACAATGCGACACTCAGCATGATATTTCGCTCTCATCCATTATGGTTAGAGTCACGTCGCCATTTCTTTTTAGGTGCTTATCTGCTCTAAGCCACGTCATTTGCTAAGCTCCCCCAAATATTATGCTTATCCGACGGGCACGATTCCATCTGCGCTTGAACGTTGATTCCCAGTGCCTTCTTTAGAACGTAGTATATTGTTTATTATTTATTTTTTATTGAAACGTTGATATGCTGTTTTCTTGTAATTTTTCATTGGAACAGAATTATGAGAAGAAGTACAACATCAATCTTGATACATTTTTTGCAGATGTTGAGGTAAGTTTGAATTATTGTCAATATGACTCGTGGCTGTAGAATAATTTACAGATATTAATTTGCTCGAAACGTTTTTAAATTTGAGATGCTAACCATTAGGTAAAATAAAATGGATTTCAGGGCTGGATTTAATTATGATTATATAGGAGGCCATTTTAAGTAGAATATCACTCCCGCGGCATTTGTGAAAAACGACATGTTCAGAGTCCTCATTCTGCATCAATCAATAGGAAAGCTTCCGCAGAACGTTTCAATATTGTTTGATTGATTGCCAACATGTTGCATGATAATGAGTTTCCACGACTGTGGGTTGTGTGCCCTGGGAAGTCGGAATAGAGGTTCAGGCGGTTTTATGGTGGGGTGAACAACCATTTGCCTATGCGATGAATGAATGGAACCGGTATTTTCTGATCAACTTCACAGGAAATCCAGGATTACCTTTAAGTGTTCTTCGCCTCTCTGGGGATCAGAAGCTATTAGAATTGTCCGGTTTTTCATGGGCGTGTAGTCGCTTCACGTAGTTTTCTGGTGTTCTTCGATGATTGTGTACGCCCATCGCAAGATGCTCATAGTTTTCGCCTTATATTATGTGCTTCTCTGGGAAAAACCAAGTATATCGTTTCACTATCTGGATTATAGAACTGGAAATCTAATTGGAATTGTTTCTGGAAGCCTGAAATCTTGAATGCATACAAAGGAATATATTTAAAAAAAAACATGAAATCTAGATGAAATCAGACAAAGTTTTAATACCATAATTCAGATAGCGAAAAGTTATACTGTTTTTGTTTTCTGTAGGTATATGTCTTGTAGACTGATTCTTTATTTTAGCTGTCGCGCAAAGGCTGCTAGTGTGGCCGGAGTCCAGACAACCTGCCTTTACAAATCCTCGTGAGTCGGGTGCTTTCCCATCTTCAGTCTCTCCTTGTTAACGGGTTTCATCGGTCTTTGCGAGTCTTCTGAGGTAATTTTTGTAGCTTGTCTGGCTAGTTTGGCTTTCTACATTGAGTCTTCCGCGTCTTCTTTTTCCTCACGAGTTGTTGGTTCTGCTGCGGAACTGTTGATATTTTCTGCTTCCGCGGCGTTCCGGGAAGCCCACTTGTTCCTCGGAGTGTCTACGTGTCCCGAAATCAACTCTACAGTCAGAACGATGCCCTTCCCTTATAGCTCTTTGGTGATCGATTTGATTTTCTCTGCAGCTAAGCTCTTTGGTGTGAATTCGCCTCAAGGTCGCAAGACCTTCTGAGAATTGGTAATTTTGTTGTCAGAACGTTCTTTATTGGCCTGGTCTATATGTGTATACATAGTATACACACATAGTGCACCACTGTCGTCTGTATCAGTACGGGCCTAAGGTTCCGCCAATTCCGTTAATGCGGTTTGAGTTGGTGTTGGTCAGAGTGCCTTCGGCTGCTGCAAAGTCGTCCGCCGGGGCCGTCGTTGTCGTAGACGAACTCTTCCAGCTTTGTCCACAGCAGGGGAGACGATCGCCTTGTAACGAAGGAGTGGGCAGAATACAATCGACATACGTTGCCGGACGGATGCCGTCTGGGATTTCCTCCAGCTTTGTTTTCCGAAGCGAGCGTGGCGCTGGCATTCCCAGACAACATGGGCAGCCGTCGCGGTCATGCGGCACCGGCGACACGCCCCCTCGTCGTGGTCGTCGCTGAAGAACTTATGACGAGCAAAGGGCCATAATTTAGCAATTATGGCCTTTTTCTCGTCCAGCGCGGAATATATCGCTGGTCTTCTGCTTAAGAAGCGCGTTTGGCATAAGGGTTTGATGTTTTCACCAAGCTTTCTTTCGCGAAAAATCAGCTTGAACTTTTCTGAGCATGCTGAGAGTGCGCCTAATTCCATAACGGCCATGGGTGCATCTTGAAATTCTGGACAGCAGTTTGAAACGTCAACAGCTACAAGGTTGGAACTCTGGGCCCCGCATGGAAAGTGTATAGTAAGTGGGCTTTACAGTTATATAATCTCTTGGCATCCATTAAACTCTGTGATCAGGTTGGCAGCCGCGTCGTAAGTCTGTTCCCGGCAACCAGAGAGTAAATGCCCAGCTATAGTCAAGAAATCCACCACGGTTTCTGCAATCGTGGCTCCCTTTGTATTCGGCGGAGTACAAAGCCTTAGAAAAACTTCAACTGGTCTGAGGTTCTCATCTATACAGCGCACACATTAGCTCTCCTGTTCAACACCAGCCACGCCCCGCGTGTTATCTACGATGATGGCGGTGTTTGTTGTTGGAATGGCGCTGCTCAGTGTTTCTTGGACAGCTATCCCTAAGCGACCAATTATTTCGTTTTGAACCAGTAGAGACATGAACATAATATTTCGCTTCATTCAGGTGGTGAACTCACCATTGTCGTTTTCGCGTGACATGAGATACTGATAGAAGTTTTCTTCTTTCTCTGAGTGGCCTGAAAATGGCAAACCCTGGTGCAGGAGGCACTTAGACGAGTGAAAAATAATCTTGAGACAGCGCCTCGCCACTTCTTGCTGCTTTCCAGTCTGTGTGCTGATTTGGTCACAGACCGACGTCGACTAAAGGCTGCTGTACTTGAAAATGGCGTTCTTACGTCATTTTGAATTTTCAATTTTTGCAAATTTCTCTTTCGCCTGTTAAAAGTTCGTCAACCCAAGAACAGGGAATGTGTGTGGAGTTGGTTGTCTTGATCTTGATGGTTTCAAGACTTCCTGTTGTCTAGCAGCTGCGCAGGTAGTGGCAGACGACCCCTGAAACTTCGGTAGCGTAGTGGAGCCATGAAGATGTGCCGAACCAGCTCTTTTGAAATGTGAGGCATTTTGTCTTGTTTGCTTTCTGTCAACCTCCAGGATGTGTGACTATTTGAGGAGGAATGAGTTGAACATCTGGATAAGAAGATACATCTGGAAGCTGAATTCGAGCACACGATGTTGGCGGTGTGTCTTGGCTAGTTACAAAAGTCTTGCCATCTTCAATGACGTTGCAATTAGTGGAAAATTGACTATGGGGTTCGGAAGACTGTGCAACGACAAGATCGTCTAGATGCTGGGATGCTCATCCTCCTTCACTGGATGCCAACGTTCCCAGAAATTGGGAAAACAATACCTACAGTAAAAAAGTTTTTTTTTTTAATTAGTGCGCTTTAGAAGAACATGTAATCGGAGTACTAGAAGCATACTGAGAAATGTATACACACCTGCATTATGCTCCCTCAAACTTCGCGTGAACGGCCTTTATCGCGGCCTCAAGCATCCCTGGAGCTTCCCAATCCCAGTCCCCGCTCGAGTACAGAGATTCACCGGAGTCTGATAATACAAATGGGTTAACCCCATTTCTAACAGCTCCGCAATCATGTTTTTTTAAGATGCAAATTTTCTTTTTTTTATTTTAGAAAAAAAGAAAGTGAGCCCGGCGGGTGGGGGGGGGGGGGTGAAAGAGGGGGAAGGGGGACTTGTGCAAGAATAGTAACGGCTAGAAGTAATTTTTATTTCTTGAAAAAAGTAATGACATGACTCTTATGACTCCTGCCTAATCAAAGTAATGAACTGGGTACAAAATTACTTCAAAGAGTAATCAATTACAAGTAATATAAATACGTGTAATGCGAACGGTACAAGTCTTAAAAGGACCGAAGACACCTGTTTGTACCAGTGCCGCACGAACACGGGAGGGGTAGAGTTGTCAAGAAGTTCTGCGCCTCGAGGTATTTGTACGCTTTCAGTTCATCCCGTGTGAGGTAGCTTGTTGAGCGGATAAGGTACTCCCTAGTGTCAGTAAACTCGTTCGAACAGCGCTCACTGTCACGAACTGACATTGAGAAAATATTCATGAAGAGTGAGCGTTGCGGACGACGTAAACCTCGCTCGGCGCTCGGAAACAATCCTTTACTATTTGCTAAGCACGTTGTGGACATGCTTGGTCGTGCCACGGCACCGCTTTACTTAAAGCGGCCCTGCAAGGACTTTTTTTACTGGTTTTTAGTTTGCACCGAACCAGAGCCCACAGAACGTAGTAACTTAGTGAAACTTTTCTTTTCTCGAAATTCGCTTTATTTTAAAAGTTATAGGCAAATTAAAATTACAAAAACAAGCAAAAAATAACCTCCCTCATGACGTCGTTAGTCACTTGAGTGGCCGTGAACTAGAGGAGGGGTAGTGAGCTCAGTGAGCGCTCACGGCTGCCGCACCCCGTGTCGACGGCGCGAGAGGGCGCCACTAAAGCACGTTCTGGGTAGGCTGTATGCTGCGGGCAGCTAGAGCGGCTCTCATTGCATTTGCTGCGCGATTAAACACTAATTCGGCATGACACTTCATTGGCCACAAACGACAGCAAACACGGGGTAAACATCAGTTCAGTATGGGAGCCACTTCGAGCTGCCATACCGCGAAACAGCCAAACCGCAAAACAGAGCTTCTCGCCAAAGGCCTTCGGAACGCTCGGAGCCGGTCGGATCCTCCTGTCCATACGACCGCAGCGCCGCCGCGTACATCCGCGACCTTTCCGTGTCGGGGCCTGATCCCACTACTCATTTCTAGTATGCGCCGCCTTTTTCCACCGCTTGGTGGCGGGTATGTCGACGGGTCATTTCTTGTTTCCGTACTTTATAAACTGCATTCGTTTCTTTTCTGATCTAAAATACTGAACAAAAACTACTTTTATAAATAATTGAACCGGTTTGCGCCACTTATATTTTGTATTTCGACTAAAAAGGAGCTCTTAGCGGCTCTGACCAGTAGTAAGCCCAGGACCAAAGACGTCACATTTTGCGCACTTTCGGTACCGCGGGTCGCCCTCGTCGGTGGAGGAGGTTTCCGCGTCGTCGGGTTAAAATATGACGCACTGATATTTAGTTACTCTCTCCGTCCCCGCTGGCTTGCCCGAACCCCAAGAGGCGTAAAAACCGCAAAAATGGTAGACGCCTAAATATGACTGCAGGGCCCCTTTAATACAAATAGCGATCATTCTCGTGCTCAAAACTTTGAGCCGCATATTTACTTTGCCACATGAACACTGTAGTCGCGTTTTGAAGCAGGACAAGCTGGGCGACATGGAGTGCACAACTAGCCGAACAACCGCAATAAAATACGAGCGCTAACGATGGAACACATAACAGAAGTTGACCTCGGTGTGCCAAAAAATAAAAATAGCACCGCATTCTGCTAAAGAAACCCGATAAGTTAAAAAAACACCTTGACAACGCAAGCTTAAAAACGCGGGTAGACGGCAGAAAACACGCTGCGCGGTTGGAAACGAGACCGCAAACATGGCCCAAGCGGCAGCTGATGCTGCCGCCCCTTGCGATGTGACGTCATGTGAAGAGCGACTATAAAGTGGGTTAGCCCTTAATAATGGCTCCCATTGAGCCTGAAATTGCAACGTAGCCCACAAAACCATTAATTTAAAAGTTATTTTGCAGATTTTTTAGCTTTTCATTATATTGTGGCGGTCATTCACCAATCTAATAAGTGCCAGCGGACTGGGCTTGCAGATATTAAGGAACAAATAGTGAAGGCGACATACGCTTAACTGTCACTCCCCTTTTTTAATTAAGGTAAAAGGCGCTGTGTGTTGCACCGGTGTCACCCAAAAACCAAACCTTAATCACTAATAAATTACATAAAGACCTCACCTTAATATTATGTTTTGTTGCATCTTCCAAAGCAACTCGCTTGGAGCCTGGCAGAAAGAAGGAGCTCAGCGAACTTTGTCGCTTTTGAGCATCTTCACAGTTCAGTTGAAAGTAATAGGCACAATAAGCCAGAAAGGTTGCTCGGCTGGTTACTATGCATTGTTGGCGGCACTTCCGTGGATACGTGCAGGTGCCAAACGATCGATGAGAGCGAACGAAATGGTTCAAGCACGCAGGATTGGCGTCTTCGTAAGAACATTCGTTCCCAGAAGTTCGTCACAAACCAGAAAGCAAACAAACTGTAAAGCCAACTTGTTTGAAATGTTGAATAAAACGGTACCGGATACCGAAACTTGAAACTGCACGGACGAATCCAAAGGCAGGGAGAGACGAGCAACGCGTGAACCCTTCCTTGCAGCGTAAGCAGGCGGAAGGGTGAACGACTAAGTACCACACTGTGGGACGTCTGCACAGCTAAAGTAAGGCACAAATGAAAACAAACCGCGGACGCCTATGAACTCCTAGAAGGAGCGAGAGTGGGACAGCTGAATGAAATTTGGAAAGCCTGTCTGTAGGCAAACACCCGCGGCCATACAGACTCCGGGGTTAGGTGAATCTTCTTTTAGCGGTTTAAGTCGAAACCCGAAAGACCATATGGTGCCTTCGTTTTTCTGTCGTAGTGCATGCAACTCCGCCGCGCTACCATGCTCAGTTGCATCGGTGTCCTCAAAGCCGGAAAGGCTCGGCAAACGGAGAACGGCATTTTTACTACCTTACGTTCATTGATTACAAAATCGATACACGCTGGGCTTAGTTCAATTGCTGATTTTAGGAGGAGGGGATTTTGCCCTCCTTGGTCGCCGCCTGTTCGGACCTCACGGCGGAACTGTCAACGCGAAGGTCGTTTGCGCCTCATCTTAGGCTCCAGAAACACAGTGGCTCCGAAAGAGTAAGCTAAGAAGATTCAGAAAAGGAAATTGAAAGAGCGAGAAGGCAGGAACAAGAAAGGGGGGGGGGGGGGGCGTTGTGGCGTACAAGAGAGTCAGAAGGCGACGAGGACGAAGAATTGGGAAGAAAAGCCCACAAAAAATTGCAGGCTGTCCCGAAAATACTGAAGTGGCACCCAAAGCTCGCGGGGCTCTTGTCAAGGCCAGAAACTGGTCATAGATATACATCGCCTCCCTTTTTGAAAGACACAGTGAAGGCAACGAGGCTTTTTCAGTAGCGTGCATTATCACTTATTCTTCATAATTTCACGGCTGTAGTGATCTGTTAGAACCGATCGAATGGATGCTATTTCGAACCGATCAAATGGATGCTTCGGAATGGCGCCTGTTGACATAAAATTTGAAGCAGGTCAAAATAAAGACTGTTCGAATGCAAAATCGCAGGTGGGGGACGCTTTCAGAGGCGTCCTCCGCCCCCCCCTCCACAGTCGAAACACAAAGGGGTCACGACCACTCTGACCCCCCCCCTCCCCAAGGACTTAGGCCACTCTTCGTGACGTCCGGTGCTAAGGAAGGAAGTGGGGCTGGAGAAATAGCACAGGTAAGACGTGAAGTGCGCTAAATGGTCTGGTTTTGGTTGTGTCCGTTTAACATTGTAGTGTTTGAAAACGAGAGGACTGAGTGAGCGTGTTCCAAACGCAAATTTTCTTATCTGCGTGGAAAGTCGTAAAGACCTGGTGTCATCTTTTTGTTTGCTGGCCTTTTCCTTCCGAACACACTGAGCTTTTCTTGCAAAAATGCAAAACATCTGATGCTTTTTTGAATTTTTTTTGTGAACCATACGCTGCCACGATTGGACACCAAAAAGCATATTTTCAGAGGTAATATCTTGCGCTACTGGAGGTACCCCATTCATGCATGAATGGGGCACCTTCAGTGGCGCAAGATATTGCCTCTGAAAATTATGCTTTGTGGTGTCCAAACGTGGCAGCGTTCTGTGTAAAGACCAACAATAGACGTAGAACCCTCGTTAAGCCTTATTTAGCTCGATTTGGGGCCGCCAAATGGAGATGCAGACGAAGGGGAACTTTGCTCTCCTGCTTTCACGTACAAAAGTTTCTATCTTTCTGAAGGAGCATAGGTCACACTAGGTTTCCTTCCTTTCTGGCGAACAATATGGACCATCCTTTTTATAGAGTGTAGATTGTCGTTGTAGCTAGGTTGTGATCGTTGGTACTTTTAGTTAATGTTTGTCCTAGATTTTCGTCGTAGGTTTTCGTCGTAGGCCTCGTCGTAGGCATTCGTCGTAGATTTTCATCGTACGACGTCGTCGTAGGTTGTCGTCGTACGTCACAGCTCATTCTCGTTTGACGTGACTTTTCGTGGTCGTTGTTCGTCGTCGGTCATTCTTCTCGTCTTGGTACACTTGCGTTCGTAGTCCTCACCCAGGGGTTTTCGGGGACTTATTCATTGGAGCTTTGGTCGTTGCTAAGCATTGCTACGCACCTCCACCGGAGTCTCACTAATAAAAAAAGATATCACATGGAAGTTCAACTGAAAATTAAGGTTTAATGAGGCGAACCTGTGCCTGTTAACTAAACCAGAAGGTATCGAGCTTGCGGCGTCGGCGACGGAAGGGCGACTGTCCCGAAGCAGCCCGTTACTGCTGTTTTTCTACTCCCGGTATGTTGAGGAATCCTCCGCACCAGAATGAACGATGACAGTCGAGAGCTGGACCTTTATAGGATTATACAGAATTGCGAAAGAGCAAGAACCGTGTGGAAAGGGGTTCGAACCCAGTTCCTCTGAGATCCAGCCGTACGCGTTGCCAACTCCGCCAAGCACGCGGTACTAGTAAGAAAGCCAGGAACAACGACAAAAGTTTCCAAGGGCTAACGTGTGTAAAAAATTGTGGCCCAAATATTAGCGTAAACACATTATGGTATTTTACCCGCTCTTCTACTCTGTTCTGTTCACCCTTCTTCTTTCCCCTCTCTTGGGCTGCGCTGTTCTCTTTGCGCAGTTCTTTTCACCATGTCGTTTTCACCTCTCCTAAATATAAAAAAAACAAAAAAAAACTGCCGTCAAATTTGCATGTTTGGTTATAAATGCTCACTTTGGGAACTCACCTGGAAAGGCGATACGATTATGTACCCGCCAATTCTTTTTGAATGAAAAAAAAAGTCGTCGCTTAATTTCTATAGGCGGAACAACCCACCGTAGTGTTTTATGATTCAAGGTCATCAATGTACTATTTATTACTTTTCATAGTTACGTGACGCACGACATGGTGCACAGGCTGTTCCACGAAACTTAAGCCCAGCTTTAAAAAGAATATTTTGGTGCATTTAAGGAACACTAATTCAAAGGAATAAGTATATTAATTGTTTGGATAAAGTCTGGCTAATTTGTGTATTTTTCCAATGCACTAATTATTTAAGATATATGAATGAACTTTAAAAATATACAATTTAGAGCAAATGTTCCAATGATAAACTTGTAGAGCGTCCTCAAAAACATCCAAATCAGTGCTTTTAATGAAGAAACTCAAATACTGTTCGTTTTTCTGGGCTTCGAAAGAAGCCCGCGAACTACTAAAAAACGCATGTCACTTTGCGCTTGAGAGCCTTTCATTGCAGCACCCTCAGCCGTGGCTTAAATAAACAAGGCCCGCATGCTGAGAAGAGCACTGTTGACAGAGCACTTTTAAAATATTCGCGTTTTTCCGCTTTTTTTTTTTAATAATTCGCTAGCGTTTTTTGAAGCCCTGAAAAACGAACATAGAGAGTTTCTTGATAAAAACAAAACACTAAAATGGATGTTCCTGAGAACGGTCTACAACTTTGTCCTTGACATATTGGCGCTAATTTGAATATTTAAAAAGTTGTCTAATTGATCTTAATTATTTAGTTAATATGACAAAGTACGAAAAATAGCCTGACTGCTCCAAATAATGAAAATGTTATTCCTCTTTTACTGTCTTCCTAAAATGCACCAACATACTTTTAAACATAGGCTAAAGTTACGCGGAACACTCTGTATAACGTTGTCTGGGAAACGTAAGTTTTCCTTTTCCTTGTTTAGAAATAATCTCCTCTCTTCAAAAAGACCTGCATATTTCAGTGACGTAATCAAATTTTGTCGTAACCTGTTAAATATATATGGCATGACTTTAGTTTCTCTTCCCAACGCTTTACTTTTTTTTTCGCGAAAGATTTGAGGGGATTCAAATGCATAAATAAATAGGTTATAAATCAGTTTAATTTAAAATTGTTTCGAGTAATGAGTTTGGTTAGTTCGTATTCGACCTGCTACTGAAACATATGGAACAGTACACTTTACTTGCAATTAAATAAAGATTCCATTATTTTTTTTTCTGCAAGAAGAACACCTAAAAGAAAAAGAAAACTCCACGGCTTATTGAAAGAATCTGCCTGGCCCACAGCAGCAGAGATGTAACGTATACACAATATTGGTTATAATATTGCAAGCAAAAACCAAAGTGCAAAGCAATAAAAGCAGTACATAGGTGAAAGCAAAAAAACACACACAAAAACATCAGTACAAGGATTTTTTGCATCTCTATGAGGGGTTTTCTTGGTAATAAAAATGAACTGATGCACTTAAAGTACTTCAAACTAACGTAATTTTTTTTCTTTGCTGATTTACAGAACTGCTCACGCCAATTCAACAGCATGGATATTCGATATTTTCTATACGCCGCTGATTGGATCAGATACTTCATCACCGGTTAAATTGCAATTGAACTTTTGAACAAAGCAGTGAATGTTTCAAGGTAATATGCTTGCGTGTTGCTATTGAGTTCGTGGTTATAATGTGTACAGCTTAGCCGACGTGCTGAGAGTGAATCGCAGCAATATTTATAAATTTAGCCGAGCCAATTTAAAGACCTAAAATACAAATTACAAACTTTTTACCGATTACGAGTGTAAGGCTTGGGGGTTTGTAGAGCTTAACATTGAATGATGTGTTTAGATTTTATCCAGTTCGGTACCAGCCTCAACCAAAGGATATTCTACGATTTTCTGCAACTCTGTGTACGTTAGAATACAAATTCAATAGAGAGGCGTTATACTGTGATTCCTGGAGCATGTCTCACATTGGTGTGTTTAACGCGTCCTAAAGCGTGATCCCTCCATTTCTGTTTGATGATGTGGCCCAAGTGTCATTCTGTCGCCGGCTGCGCTCCCAGCGGTGTCAAAGCAGCGGTGGTGAATGCGAGAAGACACCAGCTCTGCTGCAGAGAAGCTCATTGGCTTGGCTGTCGACGGAAGTTTCGGCAGGCAATTAAGAGTTGGAGCGCCGCAACAGCAGCGATACTTGCGTTCGCTAGAACTACTTCTTGGCAAGACATCTGGTACTAACCGCCAGGATCGCCACATCGAACAGAATGACAAACTGGCTTTTGTGAAGTGGTGTGTTGTTACTTCATGTCCACATTCGATGCAAAGGCAGGACAGGAGTCTAAAACACACCAGTCGAGTACACGCTCTAGGCACAGTAGCTATGCAAACACGATTATATTTGGCTTGTTTTATTTAAAAAGAATTGATGATTAAGGCGTGTGTTGCTTAAACGCTTGACGCGATCAAAGGAGTATCAGAATTACTTTTTTTGTATTAGAAGTCTAATTTTGGAGCCAAGTTATAAGGCTGCTATTTAATGTAACTTTAAAAAAATAAAAAAATAGGCTAATGTTGTTATTAGTACAGTGCGCACCTCCACTCTCTTCATTAAACAACACCATGGTATGTTGAAAAATATGATATAGGGGATTTGCCTTCAACATTAAAAATATGAGTGTCCTTATATTCTTAATCCCCCCCCTCTAAAAAACACAAAAAACGCATTATCTGATGCTCGGTGTCAAGGTTGGCAATAGCTTCCGGTGTATTGCATATGTTTTATATTAATAAAAAAACAGATGAAAGATGAGTGATTTCAGATTGGAGTGATGGGACCATATTTTCTTTTGAGGGCTAAAAAGTTTTAAAGTAGTTGAGTTTCAGATCCCAAGTACTATATACGTCACTTCAAAAATGATGTGTTATGTTTAACTGTCTTTTCAACAGATGGATTCGCACTGTTCTTCTACTATTTTGGCACATCTCAACGAGCACTGTCGGCAATCTCCGTTTGTGTAAAAGAAGCGCAAGACGACAGAGACAAGCACGAATAAAAGCATACCTCTAATAATGTCAGAGCTGGCCTAGCTGGTCATCGTTAAACCTAATATAATTAGAACAGCCTAAAGAAAAATACACGGACGGAGGGTTAGAAACAAGCAACACAGGACAAGCGCTACTTTCCGAGTTGCTTTTTCCTACCTCTCCGTCTCACTGTTATACCTCTTCCTCTAAAACAGGAACGAAAACTCGTTTCTCGTACATTCTCAATCTTGAAACGAGTTTCCGTTAGAGGTTCCAGCGGTTCTAAAGGAACCCCTTCATGTTGCTTTTTTTATTTTAACCGTGTTAGAGGAATTCGTTCCTGTCACTTTTCTAAACTTTAATGTTACACTTGCGTATTTGAATAAAACATTGTGCTGGATAATCCGTAGATAAACAAAAGCAAGCGAGTGAAAATACCCGCAAAGAACTATAATGCCATGTCGCCACGATCACATTCTTTTAAATTTAATTACCTCAAGGGCGTCTTTTGGGGTCGAATTAGATAAAGATTGTGGGCGGTCAACTCATTCGTTACCACAAAACAATATGACCACCTAAATTTTTTACTCATAGGTGCTACATAAGCAATAAGCTCAATCAGACCGACATTTCTTACAGTAATATATATTTTTTACTTTGAATTAATTATGACATAGACGCTGGCACGTTGCTTTACATTCAACGTCGTTTCTGTTACAAACTTTCTCGTCTTGCGAGTTATTCCATTCTGCAATAGACAATTTGAGGTGAGAAGACAGAAGGAAATTTATGTGAGTCCCGAATTGCTGTACCTTACACGAATTATTGGCAAAATGCGCCGCAAGACAAGGACAGAGTAAGTAAGACAACACAAAGCGCTTCGGGTTGTCTTACTTACTTTGTCCTTTTCCTGCGACGCATTTTGTCAAAATAAGTCATGTACCAACTGGCCCATCTGTCACTATTGACGAATTATTGGTTCTAGACAAAATATAATGTACAAAATGGCAGTAGGTGTTTTTTAAGAAAATTACGGTACTAAATGTCACAAAAAATCATATTCGATTAATTTCTTTTTTTCGCTTCGTGGACAATTAAGTGAGACCCAGATATTTTTTTCAACGGCTGAGACACTGGTTAGAAGCAAAAAGTCGTTTGATACAAACCGTGTTGCTTTGTTTTGAACAAATTTTAACTTAGAAGAAAGATAACTTTGATGTGGACGCCATATGATGCATGCGTAATCAAGTTTAGGAAGAATTCGTTTCATGCGCTAGCACTTTCGGTGATGCAAGGGCCAGATGCAGGTTCTCCTTTAATAAACCTACCGATTTTGATGAGCTGGTGATTAAGCTGTCAATATGTTGATTACCTATGTTTCAGAAATATGGACACGCTAATATTTGTATAATTGAACACATTCTAGTTGCTACGTTAGTAATGAATATTGGCTGAAGGATATATTCGAGTTCATAGTGAGGGTCATTTGCTTCCACTTGTCGGTTTTAACGGGCCTCTGCCAATCTGAGCACCTTGAAGTATAGCCTCAAGGTAATTTTGAAGGATGCAATGTTCAGCCGTATCAAAAATTGTTTGATAAATAACAGAGTCATGTGCGAAAAGTCGAATAGTTGAGTTAATCGAAGAGGAACGATTATTAATATAAATGGTGAAAAGGAAGCTAAGAACGCTGCCTTTGGGGGCACCTGAAGTTACCGGAACTGAGTTAAAAGAAGAACTATTCACTGAGACTGACTGTGATATCTGCTCGTTGTTAGAAACAAGGCTATCCATCAAACGACTAAGGGGCTAATGTGGAGAAAATAAAGTTTTATGAGTGGTCTTTGGTGAGGGACGATAATGAATGTGTTTGGAAAGTATTTAAACATTCCGTGTGCAACTCCGAGAAGGAACGTTTCTCAGTACATCCAGAATATTGAAGATTACTCGCACTCCGAGTGTAGAAGATCAGGATGCCAGAGCGATTTTGCCCAGTCAGTCTCGCCCTTCTCCATATTGAAAAATTAGAATTAAATATCGTAATATAGAAATTGTAAAACCAATACAATATAGTTAATTACAATTGGGACAGATTAAGTGCTATGTTGTATTGGGATCCAAACAGTTCTTGTACCCCAACAAGGGTATTTATTCTATTGTATTTTAGCCAGACATGTACAAGGTATTAAAATAAGTAATTAAGTTAAGTTACTGAGTATCAACGTCAAAAGTAATTTGAGTAGAGTAGAAATGACTCAAATAGAAAGTAATTGAGAAAATACTAGTTACCGTAAAAAGTAGAGAATTACTTTTGAAGTTACTTTTGAAGTTACTTTTATGTTTTTATGGTAAAAAGAAAGTACATAGGTTTTTATCCGTTGGCGAAATTGTGGTAGCCAAATATGAATCGGCTTGTTTTTTTCACAAAAATGCTTTAATAGCTGGTTCTGCTTCGGCGTGCCTAATTGTTTTGTTCTTTCGTGTTTGTTTGGTCAATGATGTACTGCGAATGTGACATTTCTACTTTGAGGTTTAGCACTCTCTGAGCTTGATTTTGCAGACAGTGTTTGCTTGTTTAGAGTGTTCAGTAAAGTACATTTAAAAAGTACTTGAAGTAAAGTACAAAGTAAACGAGAGGTTGTGTACTTCAAGTAAAGTAGTAAGTACACTGGGTGCAATGTACCTGAGGTAACCTATATAAATAGGATATATTTCAAGGTAAAGTACAAGCACTTTTAACACAATTTTTCATGATGCCCTTTCATTCCCTGCCCATACAGTGTTTTTTAACCGGTATGCACCGCTCCAGGGGTAATCGGAGGTGCATCAGTTATTACGGAAATGGCAGCAAATATTGTATAAGGTCAAGTCGCCACAGAGTAGTTGTTTTACTTTCGCTTACGAGCGATTTGCGCAATCAACTTATACGGCACTTATTTCCTTCGGTCTTACAGCCGCCATTACTTCACACAGAGAAATGACCAGATGACGTCTCGAAAGAGCCCGGCTTCACACGACGATACCGCCATTTTTTTGTTTTCAAATTGGGAGAACGTACATTGAAGTCGGGAGTTTTATTTTCGTATGAAAATACAGGTACATGCTCAGAGAATATTATACAAGTAAAGTACAGTTTTTCTAAACAGTAGTACTTTAAGTACCATGCACATGGAGTACTTATCAACACTGCATGTTTATTTTATTTTTATATAAGAACGTCGGGGGAATTACGCAAATTTCTCGAACGATCTTTGAATCTTTGAAGATCTGCATATTCAGAGCTTTGGGAGGAAAGACAACACAAAAGGTAATCTTTGCGTTGCCCTTTACCACGCGATTCTTCGAGTACAGCACAAACTAGGGGAGCACCAGATGAGGTTCAGAGCAGGTGCTGTATTTTGTTGCCTCCTTGAATGAGGATGCAGAGCGTGAACCTCCTGTAGTGGGCGAGAGTTCCTCGTTGGGGAGAAGCGGGGACCAGCCCTTTCTTCGAAATGGTCAAGTCTTCTTGAGCTTCGGTACACAGAACTGCCAGTCGTCGGCGCTAATCCCGCAGTTACTGGGCCTTCTTGCGTCGTGTCTGATAGCTCCCCGCGCCTCGAAGCAGTGTTGTTGCAAGGGGGGGGGAGGGCGGTGCGGAGTGTGTGAAAAGTTTGGGGAGTTTCGTACTCTCCAAACCACCCCCCCCTTGCTACGCCACATGCTTTCTCATCTTTGCAAATATCAGCTGATCTTCCAACATCTTATCTCCTTTGTGCAGGAATGTTTGTTGATAGGCAAAATAACCACTAATATTCGAAAGTAATTTGTAACTTGAGTAGAAGTTACTCAAAAAAGTAATTAAAGTAAACTACTAATTACCGAAATAAAAATGTAATTAAAAGTTACTAAACTACTCAGACAAGTAGTTAAACTACTGTAACTTGAGTAGAGTAGTTGAATAACTTACAAGTCTGATTTTAGCGTAGTATGGAAACACATTTTATTGTATCCACTAGTAAAAAGTTTGATAATTTTTATCATACCTTAAACGTAAAACTTGTTCAGGAAGGGTTTTGCACTTTGCATGTTGGTCATATTTGATATTGTAGTGGCGTGGATATGTTCGGAATAGCGTTCAGTAAACATTCCAAAATAGGTTGAAATACACATCATCGACGGTCTTTTTTCTTTTGTTGTAGAAAAAGAAAAGCACGTAAGTGCCCCTGGGGCAGGGTGTAAGGTAGACAGGTGGGGAAACGACCCATAGACGCCTACCGCAGCGGCGTGACCGGATTGTGTACTCGTCTGCTTGCGGGTACCCCCGGTTCGCGACAGATGGCGCAGCGGCGAGAGGAAAAACAATGAATCGGATTTGCATGGAACTTTATGGGAGAGTGCGCAAAATAAACCGACAGCACGACAGTCCTCCATTGAAAATCCACGAGAAACCATCTCCGTCAGTTTAGCCGGTTGCCACCGATCGCCCACCCGGAGTGAGAGTTCGCGGTGCTCCACATAGAAGGCGCCACAGAAAAAGAGAAACCCGAGGGGTACACAATCCGGTCGCTCATTTGGCTCTCGTTTCCCCACCTGTCTATCTTACACTCTGCCCTGGGGTCACTGTGATGATGTGGAAATTGTTAGAATAAAAAAATAAAAGACGTTTACAGCTTGCTCTAACGCCGAATTAGAGAGCAGCTCTCCAGGAGGAGGAGGAGAGGGTACTGAGGGGAGGCGTACGCCTCTCCTCCTTATCCGCACCCTCTCCTCCTTCTGTCCTTCTCCTCTCCTTCTTCCTCGCCCCTCTCCTCTTCCGATTTTGCGATATACAGTGCTAAATGATCTGAGAAAGATATACAGGGTGTTTCACGAAAAGTGGACAAATTCGATATTGCGAAAACTAAGTTGTCGCAGCGAAAAAAGAGTCACAGCATATCCACGTGGTGAATGATGATGAGTGGGCGAAGCTCCGGAGGAATCGTCGGTAAACCAGCGATTCTTCCGTTAATTCGCCCACTCATCGCCATGTAAAGACGTGAGAAACACTGTGTGTGTGCTATACAACCAAGTTTTAGTCAGTCGCCGAGCAGACTGACGACGCGATTCGGCTTCCGCTCTCGCACGGCCGGATCTTGGCGGCGTCGACGCGCAGCCTGACGACATGCTTCGGCCTCTCGCTCTCGCACGGCTGGATTCTGTCTGCGAGCGCGCTGCCGCCGCCTTGCGCGCTCTCCGCTCCGCAGCCTTGTCTACTGCCTCCATCCAGCTAAACTACGAGCAGCGCCAAGAGCGAGTGCCTTTTATAACATGAGCTAAGCGCCATCTGTCATCTCTACATAAAGTTAATTCCGGAACACGCCATCTCTTGAGCCATTCATAAACTAAACCTCGAAGTGGCTACATACCCACAACTAGGAGGGACAGACCCACGCCTTAAGGAGCTTCGCCCCTAAAAAAGCTTGTGTCGTTTTTGGTCCTGGGCCAGGGGCCTATTTAGGAAAATAATTAAAGTTCGAGATAATTAAATTGTTATTTATTTTTGCGTAATTAACTTTTTAATATTGTGTTTAAGGGCATCGTCTCAATTAGAAAATTGCTCAGCGTCATCGAAAAACACTAAATCAACAAATTGTGGAACGATAGAAGGTACGCGAAGCATTTTACGGCTTTCTGAAAAACCGTACAAATTCGACGGGTTTTTAAGTTTCCGTTTGTTATCGGGCGCATCTCCAGCCCCGGCAGCAGCGCGCCCCGTGGAGAAATAGTGCAACCAGCCTCTGCTGCGTCGCGCGATGACAGCGCAGCAGATGTTGGATGCACTATCTCTCCACGGGGCGCGGTGCTGCCGGGGCGGAGATGCGCTCCGATAACAAACCGAAACTTAAAAACCCGTCGAATTTGTGCGGTTTTTCAGAAAGCAGTAAAATGCTTCGCGTGCCTTCTATCGTTCTGCAATTTGTTGATTTAGTGTTTTTCGATGACTCTGAGCATTTTCTAATTTGAAACTATGCCCTTAAACACAATATTAAAAATGTTAATTACGCAAAATAATTAACAATTTAATTATCTCGGACTTTAATAATTTTCGTAAATAGGCCCATCTAGGCCAAAAGACCTAAGCCTTTTTTGTTGCGACGCGTAGTTTTCGCAATATCGAATTTGTTCACCTTTCGTGAAACACCCTGCATATATATACAGGGTGTTTCACGAAAGGTGGACAAATTCGATATTGCAGAAAACTACGCGTCGCAACATAGAAACATTTGCGTCTTTTTGGTCCTGGACCAGAGGCCCATTTAGGAAAATTATTAAAATCCGGGATAATTACATTGTTAATTATATTCCTCCAATTAACTCTTAATTTTGTGTTTGAGGGTAGGGTTTCAATTAGAAAATTTCTCAGCATCATCGAAAAACACCAAATCAACCAACCGCAAATTCGACAGTTTTTAAGTTTCGGTTTGCAATCGGAGCGCATCCTCGGCCCCGACGGCAACGCGCCCCGTGGAGAAATGGTGCAACTCAACCTCTTCTGCGCTATCCTCGCGCAATGCAGAAAAGTCTGGTTGTACTATTTCTCAACGGGGTGCGGCGCCGTCGGGGCCGAGATGCGCTCCGATTGCAAACCGAAACTGAAAAACCCGTCGCACTTGTGCGGGTTTTCAGAAAGCCATAAAGTGTTGCGCGTGCCTTGTATCGTTTTTACAATTTGTTGATTCAGTGTTTTTCTATAATGCCGAGCAATTTTCTAATAAAAACCATGCCCTTAAACACAGCAATAAAAATTTAATTACACCAAAATAATTAAGAATCTAATTATCCCGAACTTTAATCATTTTCCGAAATAGGCCTCCTTGCACAGGACCAAAACGACACAAGTTTTTTTTCGTTGCGCAGGATAGTTTCCGCAATATCGAATTTGTCCACTTTTTGTGAAAAACCCTGTATATGTATGTATATGTATATATATATATATATATATATATATATACTGTAAACGACTTAAATTTCGCGAGCTCAAATTTTCGCGAATTGGACCAAAGCTGAAAATTTGAAATTATTCGCGGGTTCTAATTTTCGCGAATCGAGTGTGACTTCACGTAGTGCTCACGTATCGCCCGAATTGTTCGCGGGACGTACTTTTCGCGAATTTTAGGTGATTCGCGAGATTTGCTAAAACTAGGTCCTCGCGAAAATTCTAGTCGTTTACAGTATATATGTACAGGGTGTTTCACGAAAGGTGGAAAAATTCTATATTGCGAAAACTACCGGTCGCACCAAAACAAGGCTTGTGTGGTATTGGACCTCGGCCAGGGGCCTATTTAGGAAAATTATTAATGTTTGAGATAAATATATCGTTAATTATTTTTGCGTAATTAACTTTTTTAATATTGGGTTTAACGGCATGGTCTCAATTAGAAAATTGCTCAGCATCATCAAAAAACAGTAAATCAACAAATTGCAGAACGATAGAAGGCACGCAATGCATTTTACGGCTTTCTGAAAAGAAAAAGCACAAATTCGACGGGTTTATAATATTCTGTTTGTTATCGGAGCGCATCTCGGCCTCGGCGGCACCGCGCCCCGTGGAGAGATAGTACAACCAGCCTCGGCTGCGTCGCGCGATGACAGCGCAGCAGAGGCACTCCCCGAATATTTCGTGCAAGAATTGCACGGAAATATTCGGTGAGTGCCGTAGGCGAGAGATACTGAGCTACCACGAGCAAGCCGTTGTCAACCCTGGCGGCACAAAGTTCAGCAACTTCATCTGACCTTCCGCACAGATCGATGGGTACGGCACATACCCGTACCCATATAGATGGCCGCGTCAATAACAACTATACCACATTTTCATACGTGCCTCTCTGTGATGCATGAGTGGTGATATCCCTTGCCTGCACAACGGGTAGCTGGCATCTCCCCTCCTCCTCCTCCTCCTCCTTCCCCTCCACCTCCATCCTCGTCCCCCTCCTCCTTCATCCTCCTCCTCCCCGCGAGTTGCATTATGGGAAACGTCCCATAAGTCAACACGCGTTGCATCATGGGACGTTTCGCATAATGTGACGTTTCCCATAATGCGACAGTGACGTTTTCCATAATGAAACGGCCATTGCATTATTGGAAACGTCACATTATGCGAAACATTCCGTCGGCGTCGGCGTAACCACGCGTTGCATTATAGGAAACGTCCCATAATGTAACGCGCCGTTACGCCGACACCGACAGCGACATTTCGCATTATGGGAAACGTCACATTATGTGAAACATCCCGACCACGACGTTTCGCAAACGTCCCGACGGCGACGTTTCGCGCAGTTACACCGATGGCGACGTTTCGCATGATGGGAAAAGTCACATTATGCGAAACGTCCCTACCACGACGATTCGCAAACGTCCCGACAGCGACGTTTTGCGAGGTTACGCTGACGGCGACGGCGACGGCGACGCCGCCTCAAGCCGGAAACGGGCGCCTAAGAGCCGCATTCTAAAAGCAGAGAAGGCACCGCAGTCGACGCGAGGGCACATACACGCTCATGACACGGGACAGAACGTGACTCGGGTGAAAGGGAACAGTTCAATAACCGTGGTTTTAGCAGTCAAGTAATGCCCCGGACGGACGTGCAAAAGCCAGTGGGGGTTTGACAACCCCTGTAGAGGAAGCACAAAAACGTCGTGATGAGTCCACGCTGAGAAAAAAGAAGCGAGAAGTCGATATTGACGCTTAACGGAGTAATCCGGGTGTTAATATCGGTGCTTGGGCCGCCTGTTTGCTTTTGTCACTCCCGAAGCGTTCTGGGTTTCCCGTCGCAGGGGTCTCTTGAAAGAGGGAGCCTGGAACGGTCGTGTCACCACGTGGTTCTGGTCCGAGGGGCAGGTTGTGCCGAAAAGGCTCAGGATGCGGCGAATCGGGCTTGCGCGGATGTCCGTTAATGCGCAACTTCGGCGGATGCACTCTTGCGCTGGCTCTCGAATTAATCACACCACGTCGCGATTACATTCCACTCTTCATCCTCGGTGCCCCTCCCAAAACCCGTCCTCACCCTTCGACCCGCTTCACCCGAGGGACCTGTCTTTTTCCACGTCTGGCCTGGCTCGCGTCCCTCTCTCCCCGTCCTTGACCGGTTTCCAGTTCTCTCAGGCCTTCCTTCCCAATTTCTTGTCCGTGCCATCCCCGCTCCTGTGTGTCACCTCCAACCACACCGCGGACGTCCGGACTCGCGCGAGCCGCGTTGGCGTCTCCCCCCCCCCTCCTCCCCAACCTCGGGCGACGTCCCAGGGGCATCAACCAAATTGCCGCGGACCAAACACCTACACCGATTCCTTCCTTTGGACATCTACGCGCCTGCCATACACACTGGCGGTGACACCGCCGGTGTGAGTATTTAAGATTGGGAGCCTTTTGACTAAACCCATAGAGTTATTAGAATAAATGCTAGAGGCTCAGCTGGCGCTATCGTCTATTGCTGTTCCGGTTTTGCAAATTGAAGCAGACAGCAACCAATTTACTGTTCCAGTCTTCCTGTGTATTCCTATGGGAAAATGTACGCGCTAGTTTTCTCTTCGCCAGGGAATAGTAGAAATTAGCGTAGTACCTTTAATCGTAACGAGTACTATGTAGCCTTATTCACGTTAGAAATGTGTAATTTATTTAACTAATTTTCGTTTATTACTGAGTGATGCTTAACTTAGCAAAAATTGTGGCCCAGGTTTATGCTGTACAGCGTTTTATGTCGATCAATACAAGCTACCAATTCAAGCAAAAAACATAAAGTATGCTTACTATTCTCTGTAGCGCCGAATTGAGAGCAGCTCTTGAGGAGGAGGATGGGAGGGTACGGAAGGAAGGGTATGTGCCTATTCCTTACCCGCTAAACTTAGCGAGAATATTGGCAATCTTAGATGCGTGGACATCACGTGTGACGTCATACGTCACGTGTTTCCCGTAACGATGTCAGACGTGGCGTCACGAGGGTAACGCTTTGACGTATACCCTCAGGAGGGTTACCCTCTAAGGGTAACCCTTCCAAGGGTTATCCTAACGAGGGTAACCCTCTCGGGGTTACCCCTACGAGGTTACCCTCGTGAGGGTTACACCCGTGAGGGTTACCCTCAGGAGAATTACCCTCACGGGGGTACGTTATCGACCCGGGGGTGAGGGTAACACTCACGGGGGTTACCCTCACGAGGTGTAAGGATCGACGAAGGCTCCGCGGGTGGGCCGTTAGCACCAAGGAGACTTGGCTGGTGGGAAAGCGTTGGCGTAAGCACTTCCCGTGGTAAACAACCTCGAGAGACAGGCGTACTTTACGACGTGAGGTTTGGAACGGCGTTTTCTGCGGAGAGAATCGGAGCGCGCGTTTCGGGCCGGGAAAACGCGGTGGCTCTGGCCGGCACCGTTTACATCGGTGTAGTCTTTCTCGCCCACGTGAGGGGAATCACGGCAAAACGGCAATGTCAGAACGTGTCTGGCTGAATGAACGACGGGACGACTCACTAAGTCGGCGCTATCCACACATGAGGTCGGCTGTCTGACTCGCCTTGCGAGCTCTAGAAATAGTTTGCTTGCATCTGAACCCGCGTGACCTTTGGCCGTGAGATATGCGCAGACCGCGGGTTCTCACGAGGGAATATAACCACTTGGCCAGGGGCGAGAAAGTGAGCCGATTTGTTGTGGCTTTTTGGCCAGTGGGAAACGCCTGTCTCACGACGCGTCGTGGATTCACCAGTCCACTAAAAGGGGATGGACCAACGAGTTACTTGTAGGAGAAACGCAGCAAGTGAGTATAGTTCGTGATGGAGCTCGAGACCTAACGCTCCGGAATCCAGCCCGGTCGTGGGATTCCGAGGGACATTTGTCCCGGTAATCGGGACGTAATCCCACGAGCAAGCCAACTCCCGAGCTTGGATAAGCTAGTACCTGAGCACCTCCCTCCCAACCCGATACAGGGATAAGTTATTATTTCGCAGTATTTTTTCTCTTTGTATCCATTCGCTACAAAGTATTAAATTGTTTATTGAAAAGTAATTCCCAAGTTCAACTGAATTAGTCGTCGACGGCCATGGGAAGCAACTTAGTCTCCGGCAAGACTCGCCCAGCTTCCCACAACGAAGTCCGTCACCCCATTCGGACCTGGCAACCCGGACGGCGCAAGGTGACCGAGTGAAAGAACCCGTACTGGCGCAGTCGACAGGATTGGCTTCGACGACATCAAAATACAAAAAACATCATCGAGCGGCAACAGAACGATTACCGCAGAGAGCCCACACATCAGAGACCGACTAGCGTCAAGGCGGCCCACTGTCACCCCGTGCCATCCAGTCCAAGGGAGACTCCACGGCGCCGGTGAGTGGAACCTTCACGTTTCTTTGGTGGGTGCCCAGACGTAGGAGTCAGTTGGCAGGAAAAAAATGAAGAAATCTGGGGATAAAGCGAAAACTGCGGAAAAGGACAAAGGGACCGACGGAGGAGCGAAAGGGTCGGAAAGTCAGTCCGCCGACGAGCGCGCTGCCCATGCGCACGCGGAAACCATGCGACGCATGGAGCATGAGCACGAAATCGCCATGTTGAGGCTCCAACTCGAGAGCAAGGAAAGAATCGCGGCGATGCGTGGACCGTGCGTCGGTGGCGTAGCTACCGTGGCGACTGGAATCGGGCAGGCTAGACCCTGAGGCCGATAGTACCGACGCGGGAGAATATGGGTCAGACGGACCGCCTGAACTCGCGGAAAAAAACGCTGACGTCGGGCACGCGCTTCCCGACGGGGAAGAGAGAGGGCGGTTTCTCGAGTTGCAAAGGGGCGACGAGACCCTTCGTTTCGCTTGGGCGAACGTGACGTGGGGCGGGGGCGGCATGTTCGTCCGCAATCGACTGTTGTTTCACAAGGACATAGTAGACGGAACCAGGGTGGCCCAGCTGGTTTCGCCCAGGGAGAGGCGCGCCGAAGTTCTGGAGCTCGCCCATGAGTCTCTCTGGGAGGGCCATCTGGGGTGCAGAAAGTCTAAGTCGAGGATTAAGGGCAGCTTTTATTGGCCTAGAATCAAGGCTGATGTCCGACTGCATTGCCTTTCTTGCCATGGCTGTCAGATTAGGTCGGACTGAACCGTGACAGACAGATGTCCCATTACACCGCTCACGCGGCCGGGGAGACCGTTCCAAGTCGTCAACATCGACTTAATTGGCCCACTTGACGTTGCATCGGCAAGGGGACACTAATATGCGCTGTGTCTGATCGGCCTTTGCACGCGCCGGCCAGAAATAGTGCATTTGCGTAAACTCACGGCAAAGGTGACTTGCGACGCACTGCTGGATATCTTCAGCCGAACCGGGGTACCACTAACTCAGCGCTGCGCCCACACGAGAGCATGGGTGGTTCCACTTGCCGCGCGGCCTGACTCATATATCTCAGGAGTGTGACCTTGCTGCTGTGTCCGTGCGCGAAGAGGACACTTCGTCATACCTCGTGACCGTTCACACAGCGCGTTAACATCGGTGTAGTCTTTCTCGCCCGCGTGTGGGGGGTCACGGCAGAATTGCAACGTCAGAACGCGTCTGGCAGAATGAAGGAGGGGATGGCTCACTTAGTCGGCGCTACCCACACCGGGGTCGGTTGTCCGCTTCGCCTTGCGAGCAATGGTTTTGCTTGCATCCGAACCAGCCCGACCTTTGGCCGTGAGATGTACGCAGACCGCGGGTTCTCACGCGGGAATATAACCAATTGTCACATGGCGAGATAGTGAGACGATGTTGTTGTTGTTGAAAACATTGTTTATTGATAAAGAATGAGAGAAGGGGAAAGGGTAGGGGGATAAAAGAGATATGAAGAGAGGGTGGGTGCCCCTAGTCCGGGGCTCCAATCGCAACGATGACTACGCCGGCTCTACCCACAAGCAGCTTCTGCTTGTCGGCTTCCTCACTGCGCAGTCCTGCATCCCACTCTTCTTTTTGGGCTCCTCCAATGGGGTCAGACCAGGGATCTTCTTGCACACCCATGCCAGGTGATTGACGTCGGCCCAAGGTGACCCGCAGAAGGGACAGCTCGCCGAATGAAAGCGCTCTGGGTACCAGATGTGGAGTTTTGTCGGTGTAGTGACCGTGTACGTCTGTAACTTTCGCCAAATAAACTCTTCTTTTTGCTTAGACTTTTGTGCGGTGCAGGAAATTCTTTCCTTACTTGTCGTAGAGTTGCCAAGTACTTGTTGTAAGGCATATCCGGCGGGGGTTCCACTGGACCTGGAGACGAGTCTCGGTAAAGAGCTGCTTGGGCCGCGGCGTTTGCCGCCTCGTTTCCTGTATGCCCCATGTGACCCGGGGCCCATATGAGATGCACTCCCATGGCTTGAACTTGAACTTTCTTCAATATGCGTAACGCTGGTCTTCCCAAAACGCCTCGAGCGTAATTTCTGCAGGCCTTTTGCGAATCGGTGATCACCGTGGCTCGGGGATTGCAGCTGACGGCGAGGGCAATGGCCGCCTCCTCCGCTTGTTCCGCTGAATCTGCCCGAATCGAGGCCACTCGAAGAATCTTCCCTTGAGCACTGGCCACGGCGATTGCAGCCACTCCAAGTGACGGTCCGGCGGCGTCCACGTAGATAGTCCCCTCTCTGTTGTCCCAAGAGTGGGCGAGTGCCGCGGTTCGCGCTCTCCGACGTCCTTCGTCCCGATCCGGGTGCATGTTCTTTGGAAGTTTGCTGATCTTGAACTTCTGTCTTGTGTCGTGGTCTATTTCTTCTTCCCCCTCGGGAACCTGGGTGCCCCCGGGACTGCCATACCAAGTCTGTCGAGCAGCCATTTTCCATTGGTGGTAGCGTCCAGCCTCTTCAGTTGCGATATTATCTGGGCCTCGTGAAGCTCCTCCATGCTGTTGTGTACCCCCAGCCTGAGCAGCTTGTCCGTGGCTGTCCATTCCGGCAATCCTAGAGAGTTCTTGTATGCCTTCCTCAGGATAGCGTTCAGCTTGTTCATTTCGGTCTTGTTTAGCTTTAGGTAGGGAGTCCCGTAAGTCAGCCTTGAGACAATGAAGGCCTTTACAAGCTGGACCGCCTCCTTCTCTTTGATGCCATGTCCTCTTGTTCCTAATCCTTCGCATCATTCCGCCCACTTGCGTGGCCATAGTCTCCAGCAAATCTATCGTCGCCTTGTTCCCAAGACCCTGCGGAATGTGCTGTCCCAGGATCCTCACCACCTTGGGTTTGGGTACCGCTTGTCCGTCGACCAGGATGTTGATGTGTTCGACTTGCGTTTCCTGCGGGTTGTGAAGTATTAGCAATTCAGATTTCTCTGGGGCGCAGCGAAGACCGCAGCTCCGAGCGTACTCCGCCGCGATGTCGGCCGCCCTCTGAAGGCCTTCCTCGATCTGCCCGCCGCTCCCCGAACGACACCACAGAGTGATGTCGTCCGCGTAGATGACATGCTCCACCTGCAGCACCGCTTGCAGCGCCCCGGGTAGACCACGCATCGCCAGATTAAAAAGCAACGGGGACAGGACGGCGCCTTGAGGTGTTCCCCTCGGCCCGAGGTTGTATTTTCCTGACTTGATATTCCCGAGTGTAAGCGTCGCCGTTCTCCCTGAGAGGAAGCTTTGGACGTAGTTATAAGTCTTCCTACCGCAGTCGACTTGGCTAAGTCCTCGGAGGATACTTTCATTCGAGACGTTATCCAAGGCCCCCTTCAGGTCCAGCGCAAGGATGCACCTCGTCTGTCCCTTCGGGGGGTCCTCCAGGAGGTCCTTGTATAACCAAAGCAACACGTCCTGAGTGGACGTATGCGGTCGAAAGCCGAATTGCGTGTTAGGTAGAAGCTGGTTCTTGTCAATGTGTTTGGTGAGTCTCGTGTTGATGAGGCGCTCGAATGCCTTCCCCAGGCACGATGTTAACGAAATCGGACGAAGATTTTCCAAATTGAGATCCTTCTTGGGCTTGGGGATGAACCGCACATCGGCTGTTTTCCAGGCATGCGGCGTGATGCCTTTCTCCCAGTATACTTCGTTAAAGTGCCGGACCAGCTCCCTGAGGTCCCCCTCCGCCAAGTTATAGAGGAGCTTAGCCGTAATAGAGTCAGGCCCCGGCGCTGCCGTTTTTTTTCATATTTCGCAACTCATATTCGAGTTCCTCTACTGTGATGGGTCTGTCCAGGTCTGGGTTCTCCCTTCCTTCGTAGTGGGGCTGCACCACTGGAGGGTCGAGGCATAGGTATCCCATTGCAAGCTGGTCTATAATGCGGTATTGTGGTTCTGCGATCTTGAAAACCAGCTCCGCAAGTCGGTTCGTGGTAGCCGTCTTGGTCTTCCCTGGGTCGATAAGCTCCCGCAGGAGTCTCCATGACTGTGCCGACCCGAGGTTCCTCTTGTGCGGTCGCATACCCCGTACCAGTTTTGGCTGGCCAGCTTGATCGCATACTCTTCTGCTTTTGCCGTCAGCTCAGCAATCTTCTTCCTGAGGACCTTGTTATGTCGCTGCCTCTTCCATCTCTTGGTGAGAGCCCGCCGTGCTTCCCATAGATGTAGGAGGTGCTTGTCCACGTCCTGATCCTTATCTGTGCGCTCTACCTCCGTGGAGAAGGGTTTGATGCTGTCCGAGATTGTTTAGTCCACTCCTCGATGTTCTCGATGGTGGGAGGTATGCCGCTCCTTTGCTTCCTCCACTTGTCCCAATCCGTGATCTTGGTCTTTCACCAATTTTCTCTTAAAACCTCTTCGGTGTATGATAGTTTCGAGTATGCAATGGTCGCTGCCCAGTTGCTCCTGTAAATTCCTCCATTCCCGCACTTTCCACGTTCTTGACAATCGTCAAGTCCGGGAATGTGTCCCTGGTCATGCTAGAACCGGTTCTCGTCGGCTGGTGTGAGTCCGTGAGGAGCGTGAGACGCTCCCGGTTGATGACTTCTGCCAATCTCCTGCCCTTGGGTGTGACAAATCGATACCCCCATGCCGGGTGAGGCGCATTGAAGTCTCCGGCGACGACTACCGGGTCCCTCCCTGCTTCCTCCACGGCCGTAGACACGACTCGCCGAATGTCCGTTTTATGGTCTTTTGGGTTGCAATAGATATTCACCACGTGCACCCCTTGGTCTCCCGTTTTCACAGGTATCACCGTGAGGCAGGAACTTGAGGCCCCTTGACTTTCAAATTCCCGCTTTGTTGCTGAGTACAGCTTATGCACCAGTGTCGCTACGTACTGATCCTCTTCAAACGTAACGTAGTCTTTGATTTTCACGCTTTTTTTCGGGTTCTTGTAGCAGTATCACTGCCGGGGGAATTGCTTCTTGGGACACCCGCAGACTAAGGCTCGCCTGCTTGCGTTCCATCCCCCGGCAGTTCCACTGCCAAATCTTCATTTCTGGCTCCTTTGGCTTATGGATGACTCCGCGTCTGATGTATCCGACTCTTGTGGGCCTCCTCCGGTCTTCCTTCTTTTCGTGGTTTGTATCTTGGTGAGGCTGTCTTGCTGCTGTGCCAGTCTTCTTCCCAAGTTCTCCAATTCCATTGTCCTCTGTGCGAGATGCATGAGTTGGCTGGTCATGAATTCTTGCATCCCCCGGACCGCTCGCTGAACTGCTTCCTCGACTATCGCTTGAATCTGTCCAACAGAGTTGCACGCGATGGCGTTTCGCATTCTCTCGTTCTCTCGTCTCATTTCTTCAATAGATTTCTTGTACTGGGCCAATTCCCTCTTTAGTTCTTGTACGTGCTTGTCCGCTCCCCCTTGCACCTTGGGCTTGTCGCCTTGACCCCCGGCCGTCGGTAGCGCAGGCCACTTCCCGTGGTCATCGGTGTCGGTGCGAATTTCGCCTCTGGTAGCGTCTCCCTTGGTCTTCTTTCCTCGCTTGCGCTTCGTTTGCGATGTGGTCGTAGTCTGCGATGGCTTTCGCTGACAGCTGGCGAAGCGGCTCCGCGAGCGCGCGCGCGCGCCCTTGACTTGCTCCGTTTTGTTTCCTTGGAGAGCCACCGCACCTGTGCATCGCCGGTGCGCTGTTCTCCGCGGCTCTGTCTTTTCGCCTTGTCAGTCTGGGTTCTCTTATAAAACTTTTCGGGGCAGGTCCTGTCGTAAGTCCGATGGGCCCCCCACAGAGGGCACACTTTGGCGTGCACACGTGGCTCTCTCCTACGCTGGCAGTTCCACATAGCGTACAGGCGAAGCCCGCGGGTTTGCTGCAGACGTCCGCTCGGTGTCCTACCTCGCCGCAGTTGAGGCACGCCGCCTTGGTTTTCTTATAGATGAAACAGGGCGTCTCCAACCACTTGAAACTGACCGTGAATGGGACCTTGTTTCCCGCGAAGACAATGACGGCTGAGTGCGATTTCCCGAGCCTCCTTGCATCCAGCACCTCGTACCCGAAGGCCTTGGTCTTCTGTTGTATCTGTTCATTCGTGAATTCGGGACGTACACCATGTATCACCCCTCGACACGCGTCTTCGGTGGGTGAAACGTGGTATGCCTCCACATCCAGTTGGCCGACTGGGAAGTTGAGCTTCTTGATCCCGGCTATGGTCACCGCCTCGTTCCACTCGTCCGTGCACACCATGATGGTGTTTCGTGCCTCGAGTAGTCGCACGACGGTTTCCTCCATCTTGCGACACTGCGCAATTCTTGTGGCAGAGCACTGCGCAAGGCCTCCCCAATCTGGGGCTTGAACTGCTTCAAGTCGACGGGCACTCGCCTGGGCTTGATCATGACCTTGTGCTTGTACTCCCGCAGGCTGGGTAAGCGTAGGGGCTTCGGTTGCTTAGGCTTCTCTCCCGTAGAAGTAGTGTTAGTCTTCACTTGCGCTTGAATATCTGGAGCCTGCATGTCCCGCTTGTTCTCTTTCCTCTTATATAGAACTTCAACCCAGCTGTTTCCGGGCGCATCTTCCCCTTGTCTCCCGAGGTGGCTCCTAGGTCTTTGTCCTTCGGAAGCAGCTGCTGCGTCGGAACCACCGTGGTGTGTGCCACCTCTTCGGAGTTGTAACCGGTAATTAACCCGATTCCAGGTCTTCCTTCAAGGCCTGATGCCATTTCTAGTTTACTTCGTCCACAGGGCTGCCGATTCCCGCGTGATTAGGCCTAGCGAGGCGGTTCCGCCGAGCCTCCCGGTTCGGCGCGCCCGGCGAAGCCAGGCCTAGCGAGGGTGAGCTAGCCTCGTCTCCGAGTAGTGAGACGATTGTTTGGGGCCTTCCGGCCAGTGGAAAACGCCTGTCCGACGACGCGTCGAGGATTCGCCGGTCCACTAAAAGGGGATGGGCCAATGAGGGACTTACAGGGGAAACGCAGCAAATGAGTTCAGTTCATGCTGGAACTCGAGAGCCAACGCTCCGGAATCGTGCCCGGTCGTGGGATTCCGAGGGACATTTGTCCCCGTAATTGGGACATAATCCCACGAGCCAGCCAACTCCCGAGCTAGGATAAGCTATACTCTGTTCCATCTTACGAGGTACCGCAGGAAAGGCCACAAGCGCGAGCACCTTGCTCTGGGGCACATCTCGGCGGCACAAGCTCTCGTGACTTAAGAGCAGCTGCCAACGCTATGAGCTCGCGCTTCTAGCCTTCGCTGCGGTACAACATAAGGTGAAACGAAGTATAGTACACGAGCACCTCCTTCCCAACGCCGTACAGGGTAAGTTATCATTTCGCAGTATTGTTTCTCTTTGTATTTCCATTCGCTATAAAGTATTAAATATTTTATTGAAAATCAATTCACAAGTTCAACTGAATTAGTCGTCGACGGCCAAGGGAAGCAACTTCGTCTCCGGCAAGACCCGCCCAGCTTCCCACAACGAAGTCCGTCACCCCATCCGGTCCTGGCAGCACGGACGGCGCAAGGTGACCGAGTGAAAGAGCCCGTACTGGTAACCTCCCTGAGAGTTACCCTCGCAAGGATAACCCTCGTGAGGGTAACCCTTGTGGTGTCAGGTGTGACGTCACACGTCCCATAATGCAACACGCGGTTATGCCGAAGGCGACGCCGACGCCGCTCAACCCGCAAACTGGTGCCTAAGAGCTGCGTTCTAAAAGAACAATTTAAAAGTGCGTAAGGTTTATTAAAGCTGTAATTGCATTCCGATGACGGAAACGTAGTTTGTTACTAATGCAGTTTGTTACAAACCCAGTACGTGTTCTTCGTTCCATAACTCCATGCTTCGTTCTGGTTGTCTGAATTGATTGTTTGATTTGGCATATATCAGCATCCTTTTGGTGTTTTGTCAAGGTGATTTATTCTGTATGCTTCGGAGCATTGACTAAATGCGTCAATAAGTGCCCTAAAATAGCAGTCCGCAACGTCAACACGTATTATACATGTAGATTGGGCTATTTTAGCGCAATGTTCAACGCCACGAATTCCAAAGAAAAACGCTCAAACTGACGCATGTTTTTGTACATCCGATTGTAAAACGTTCAGAACGTTTTATTCTATCGCAAAACTAAGCAAAATTTGCTCTAATAATCGACCGCGAAGAGAAAAGTCATTTGCGCTTTACCATAGGAATGCATTACGGGAAGTCAAATTTAGACTATTTGCTGTCTGCTTCAAAATGTAACTGCACACTAGCGACACCGTAACCTCTAGCGTTAATTGTAATAACTCTATGACTAAACCTGACATTTGAATCTACATCGTGTCCCAAAAGCTTTCAACACCAAAATAACTAGTGAAAATCAACGACTTGCCGCATCATGCTGTAACCTTTCTCAAACACATTTTTATCGGTTGAATCAACGTACTAACTTTTCAATTATCTACTCACAATAAAACAAAAGTGAGAAAACACTAAATGTTCCAATGGTGGAGCGGTACCTCTTGGACAGAGATCAAACGTCGGTCCTGTTTGCCCAGCTTATTGACAGATGGCGCCACTAATGCCGTTAATCTGCGCAGTGGGCATAGAGTGATTGAATTCGCGCAGAACGTTCAAGCGCGCGTTTCAGTTCATGCTTCCGATATCCCTGAAAACGCAAACTAGTAATTCAATTCTCAGCTCACGTTCTCAGCAAGCCTAACGTCAGGCAATAAACAGTGATAAATAAACACACTAAATGCAGCTTTAGAAATCGCTTACACTTATTAGCAGTTGTTTCTTGCTTTCTGCCCCTGTTTTCGCCATTTGGTATGTCTCAGGAGACACGAGAGGAGCATTTTCGCCGTCATTGGTAACGGTAAGCACCCCCAATGCTTGCACTCGTCTGTTTCAGGCGGTATTGGTTGCGCCATCTTTGAATAAGCTGGACAAACATCCTTCGTTGATCGCACTCTGACAGCTGCCTCTCCACCATTAAAAAGAATAGGGTTATGAATTATCATTTTAGCTCTGTTGGCAGTGGAGAATGGAAATTTTATCATGTTCATTGAGCGGGTAGCATACATATTTAAGAAAAGCCAGAGCTTGATACGTCAACTCTCTCATTTTTAGGTGTTTTTTTTTTTGGTGTGTAAGACTTTATTCGGACTAATTTTATATAACGTGCGCGCTTTAACGATACTTCATTACACCGCTTCATAAATACAATTTTTGTTTCCTCTGTAACCACGAGTACGGAATCCCGAGTCCTGTTTTTATTGTTACCACCAAACATGACAACCGAGACTGAACAGTGAAACACCTTGCGACGTTTGGTCGTCTGTGTGTTAGTCTATGTTTGTGTCCGGCTAGCGGGCAGGAAATTCAATGGAGCTAGTTTCGCAGCATCCATTGACGTTTTCTGCTACCACACTCGTGTTTAAAGTGAAATATATTTGAAGCAGTTGTTTGTCAGCCACGAGCAATATTCTTTAATTATAACTATCTTTTCAGAGAAATATGCGGCCGATGAAGCTTTGCACATCAGCAAACTCGGAGGCCTGCCATAGAATTGATGGTTGTACAGCAA
This sequence comes from Ixodes ricinus, assembly GCA_037355805.1. Classification (NCBI taxonomy): domain Eukaryota; kingdom Metazoa; phylum Arthropoda; class Arachnida; order Ixodida; family Ixodidae; genus Ixodes; species Ixodes ricinus. The sequence continues at coordinate 13,671 of JAZHYW010030863.1, read as the reverse complement.
AGCCTACTAGGTAAATGCATGTGGAAGGCAAAAGCTTGGATTTTAGAAAAATATATGAGCGATAAGCTTTTCTCGGTATTTCAGCCACCGGAAAACACCCGATAGATCTTTTTGAAAACCCCAGTCGACTTCGTGCGTGGCTGTTCCACTTGCATTGCGCGGCAAGGGTAATTCTGGGGCTATTTCAGTGTACTCTCGAGTCAACTCAGAAGTTTCGTGTATCTTGGAATCGGCACGATTCAATATCCTTTACCATTAGGGCTGCCAGTTATCAAACATAAAGTGAACACATAACAGAGTCATCACATAGATTAAAACGTTAAAAGGCGCAAACAAAAAGGACGTAAAAAGACACACGTACGACACGGACAGGCCCCATAGAAAACAGTATATAAATCAAGATATATGCCACGGTATGTCTCCGTTTGTTTCGAGACACGATCATTTTAAAACTGCTTGGTACAGTTTGGATATCATAAAACACTGGGTCGAGGTGCTCCGCTCACTTGGGAGTATCTCCCCGTTACGTTCGGCTTAAAAATGTTTCATGCACTTTTCCGGGAATCCTAGCAGAAAACATTTCCGCCAATAAATTTAGCAAGTCGATCAGGACGGTGATCGGGTGCAGTCGATCAAATCATTATTCAATAGATAAGTAAATTAAAGAGTAAATAAATGTGTAAGCACTTTTTATCGTTCGAACACTTAACCACGTGACGAAAAACAATGAAGCTTCTGGCTTTAGTTTGTGTCGTTTTGTTTTAACAAGGAGTCGCGTAACTTAGTCTCGTAATAAAAAAAAATACCGTGTACCATGTATCACCCGTTTCTACGCTCTCTTGCCTGTATAATTTCGGACCTTGTAGCGGTTTGCGTAGAGAGTTGCGGGACAGCGAACACAAAGTACGAAAACTCCTTGATGTGTTTACCCACGCAAATAAATTTTGAGCGGTGGTGAAGAACGTCTGTGTGCAGTGGGATTGTGGGGAGTGTAGGAAAAACCACCTATTTCCACTTAAACGTATGGCGTTATAGCCTATTCTCAAAGGCCTTGTGCTTTTGGAGCCATCTTGCTTTAACCTGTTCTCAAAATGACCGTTGCAGTTCAACCGGGTCAAATACACACATTGAAACAACGCCCGTGTACATATCAACCCGTTTGGTAATAATCTTCCGCATTCTATACCGTTCGTGTGAAAACGTTTTCTGTTATAAGTGTTTTAAAAGTTGTTGTTTTGTTTTTATTGCATTTTGAAAATACCTGCTTCTTTTAGTTCCGTATCCACGCAAGGTATCTCTACTCTAAAAATATTTTAAAAACATTATTGAAAATAATGTCCTGAATACACTTTTGAGGAATGGTCTTTTGCAGTAATTAAAGATTTCTCTAGATGAAATGAGACAACAAAGAGAGGGCTGCGGTTATGTATTTTTCCTGGTAGCACATGTTCAAGCAGACATACAATCTCTGTGCAAAAGCTAAAAAAATAAATAAATATATATATATATATTTGATAACCTAAAATTGGCTTAGCGTTGTTCAAAAGGTGAAACAGAAAACTCAAAACGCCCAAAACGCAGACACTTCAGTTTAGATAGTTCGGGTTATTAGGTGATGCACTTGTGCATCTCAGCCCGCAAATCACTACCGTTTGCATGTTGCAGCAAACATGTCCTTCTTAAGGCCTCATTCTTCTTCACCAAGTCTATAAAAGTGTAAACGTTCTGGTTGGCTCTTCTTGACGTCGCGTTGATCTTTCGGTGTCACAATTAAATGTGGCTCTTAGCCCATGGTCTTCGGTTTCCATTGTGATTCAGTAGTTCAATTGCAAGACTTCGGCTCATTCTGGTTCCATTGAATTAATCAAGCGCAGTGGTGATGCCTAAAACACAAAGATATGTACCTTCTTGACGCAAAGACACGCAATCCCCAAAAGGTTAAAACTACGACGAACTACAATGGCACAATATTTCGTAGTCGGTGACATTTGTGTACAGTCCTGCGCTTACGGCCTTTGTAGACCGGCTGTTTGCACTGCTGCCCACACTCGCTTCGTGAAAAGGAAAGGCCACTCATGATGGATTGGTGCCGGAAACACAGCTGCCCATAGTGCGATCAATGCCTGATCGAAATCTGTAAGAAAAACGTCGGGATAAGGGAACGCGACAGCTGCAGCAGTGAACACCTTCCGGAAGTTTTTAAAGGCTCGGGCCTATATCTCACGGAATAAACCGGACAAGAAGCGCAGTACAGGTTAGTGTTTCCCGTCTAGCATGGCATAAATTGTCAGCCGCACGTAAAAAAAAAAAATCAGGACACAATAGAATAATGCGCAATCAACAAATAGCATTCTTGCTGTCGACATGCGCAACAGAACGTCCCTTGAAGCAAAAGCCTATATACGGTATTCATGGAGACTACTGTCAAGGATTATATGATTGAATTCAGTTCAATTTATTTTAAATCCAGAGTACAAGGGCGGGGTGGGGGAAGGGGAGGGTAGGGGTAAGGGGACAGGGCAAAAGCAGCAATAGAGTATCTTGACAAGAACCCCTGCCCCCTACATTTGGCACCTTGTCGGGCAGGAAAGGTAACAAAATATTGCGACAAAAATTAACGAGTTAAGGCCCGTTCACACTCTTGCGACCGAGTGCGACCGAGTGCAACCGAGAGAGACCAGACCGGTTTTAAAGCCTCTTGCGATCTCTTAGGACCAGCTCCGCTGTAGTGCATCCGGTCCTAAAAACCGGTCTGGTCTCTCTCGGTCGTACTCGGTGGCACTCGGTCGCAAGAGTGTGAACGGGCCTTTAGATTTGCGACATAATACAAAGATAAAGGGAAAAAATGCAACTCTTTCCTGTTTGTCAGCTGCTTTGTGGACACCCTGCTTTTCTAAAATGTACAATACCCTGGTTAGTTTATTCTAAAGCATCTGTAGCCCGTAGTTTGTCCTTGGACGGGACACTCTCCATTACCCGCGGTGCTGCGCATTCCGCATCGACAAGCTTTCTCCTGTTGGGTTAGCAGTTTTTTTAAATGAATACTATGCAATTTTTAGTACTGCCGAGTAATTGTAGCACGTCAAAAATGTTTTGTTTGCATTTCTTTATATTTAAGGTATTTATAGAAGACGGACTAGATATTCGTAGTTACGTGCCTCGCCGGATGGTTCGGCTTATCTATGAGAGTGAGTGAGTGAGGCTTGTTTTTAGCGCCTCTGTGACGTAACTCTTCAAATAAAATAATAACTTGCAATGCGGCGGCTGAAGATGTCAGTTTATATTACAAGTAAGAAAATACATTTTAACGAAGTTTCCAGAACTAAGAAACGACTCTATCATGCCCGAACACTCCGGGCGACTGCTTCGTGCCTTTATTAAAATATTCAATATCTCAAGATTTCAAATTTTGAATAAAATTAGAGGTGAATAAAGAAAACAAGGATATATTGCCATTGCATTAGCAGCTTTCCTCACTTACAAAAAAGAGTACAAGCCGGTTTCATACAACGATTGTTTCAAGAAACCCCGTGCAGATTTGGCTGCGTCAAGAGCTCCGTATTCAAAAAAATTGCAATATAACTTTACGAGACAACTCCCAGGCTTTCTAGCCGAAAAATGTTTCAGTGGCATTATTTTTTAGGTTATGTGCATCAGCGAAATATTTGAAGACAACTTTCGGTGGCAATGAAGTATATTCTATATTCACTAATGTGCTTTCACATGTTGAGCGCGAGAGAAAAAAATAATCACATCTTCCTTCGTCAGTCTTTTTAATGTGCAAAAAAAAAGTCTAAAGTTGCGATTTGATTTGCGACGTACAAGGACTACTTTCTTTTCCACTCTCCCATGATAATTGTTTCTTGAATATTATACTAAGGTATTATTTTTTTTAGTAGGAGTGTTTGATGCGGAAGACAATATTTATTATAGAGATTGATCGCGAGACTGCCTGTCTTTGGACGGTCATAAATTAAAGTATGATATTTATATTCGCCCGACTTAAAACATGATTTAAGTCAAGATATAAGTCACAATTTAAATCAGTATGCCTATTTCTCACACTGATTAATATTAATGACGCTACCTTTAACGCGAAAGTTAAAGTTTGCAGGAGTGCGTTTGTTTTGAGCGTAATTATTTAAAAACTGCTTGCCGTGGTCCTGACATTATAAAACAGTGCGTCGTTGTGCTCCGCTCAATTGTGTAACATTTCTCCGCTACGTTTAGCGGGAAAATGCTCCGTTCGTTTTCCCGCTAAATACAACAAGACAACTTCTTCAAGCAAAATTTTGCAACTTGTTCCAGGCGATGACCAGGCACAGCGAATAAACTCATTATCAATATGAAAATTACAGTAGTTAGTAAATAGCTCTTTAAGCCATATTCAACGGTCTGAACACCTCACCATGTAACGAAAAACAATCAAGCAGCTGAATGGGTCTTTGTCGTTTGTTTTCAACGCGGAATCGTGTAATGTAGCGTGCTCAAATATGACGAATAATACAGGGTGTGCCTAGCGTAAAAAGAAAATGACATACGTTTACCAATCTCTGTAACGCTAAATTTGAGCGCAGCTCTTGAGGAGGAGGGGGAGGGTACGGAGGGCGGGGTATCCCCCTCCTTCTCAGCCGTACCACTCTCCTCCTCCCCTCCTCCTCCCCCTCATCGTCCTCTACTCATCCTCCTCCTCTCATTTCCTCCTCCTTCTCCTTTCCTCCTCCCCATATCCTCCTCCTCCCACATTTCCCCGCTAAATTTAGCGGTGAAACTGAATTGCTGTTTAGGTCACCTGACGTCAATTTTTACGCTAAATCTAGCGGAGAAAATGATTTTGTTCAAAGGTAACGTGACACCAAGTATTCTGACGCCATTTTTCCCGCTAAATTTAGCGGGAAGCTGAATTGATCTTGACGTCACGTGACACGAATTTTCCCGCTAAATTAACTTGGAATTGAATTGCTGTTGTAGTCGCGTGACGTCAAATTTACCTCTAAATCTAGCGGAGAAAATTCATTTGTTCAAAGGTGACGTGACGCCAAGTCGTGTGACGTGATTTTCCCCGCTAAATGTAGCGGGGAATTGAATTGGTGTTGAAGTCACCTGACGTTCATTTTCCCGATAAATTTCGCACGGTTACGCCGACGCCGAGCTGCGATCTAAAAAAACAAATAATGGAGGAACTTCCGGCTAAAAGAGGCGTTGTGTATCAGATACCTTTGTCGTGCGGGGGGGGGGGTATATTGGTTAGACGAAGAGATGTATCAAATACCGTGCGCGTGAGCACGCTGCTGCCACGCGAGTTAGCCCTTATGGCCATCTCGTCATTCACTGTCGTAGATACTCCTGTTTTCCAGTGTTGAATGATGTTGATATTCTTGCTACATATAAAGATAAAACAAGCAGAGGACTGCATGAGACTTTTGAATTCGGCTAAGTATGTACCTTTTAAGAGTTTGTGACTTTAGGTTCACTATTGTTTTTTCTTGTTTTTGAGGACACGCACTGAGTAGCGAGTGCTTTAAAAATCTCACCGTCAAGTGCTATCTTTGGTACCTACTAAAATTTACTAATAGGGGACCGACATTTGTTCCCTGCTCCCTTGGGTGAAAATAAAGACCACTTGTATTTCAAAAATATCATAAGCAGCCAGATGATATGGTGGGCGCATCTTTGGGAGTACCTGTTCGACTATTATAATCCATAGATCTGGTAATGACTTTAAACCTACAAATCCTAAACGCATTCGATTCCTTTGTGAAGGGTAAGACTATCGGTGGTGGGCACTTACCTCCCTCAGGAGCAGAGGATACGCGCTAAGCTTCCCCGCTGGTGTCGCCGAGCCGGGTCTCGGTTTAAACAAACATTGGCTCCTAGCGTTTTTTGTGTTTGTTTTATTTTTATTACTGCTTTTTTTGGCACGATGCAAGTCTCTGTAATGTTCAATGTTCCATTGTTTAGACTTAGTAGCTTTAGTGTTCAACTTTTCTTTCCCAGATCCCTTTGCACATTTTACTTGGTACACGCCGCAATGGCCCATCGTCGTACGGAATGTGGGCCGGACGAGGCGCCGTATTTTTTGAGCTTGTCCGCTGCGTCATCTGTAGGTAGCCCATCGAACCAGGCTGGCACAGTGTTCCAATGCCGTCGTCCTGGGATCTCCTAGCCTTAGCGGCGTTAGTGGCGTCCCTCGTTTCGAGATAATCAGAATAACTTCATTTGTGACCTTTTTTTTCGTGCCGGTACGCATCGCAATTTTAAAAGCACGACACGATTGGCACTTCTAGAGCGTAGCTCTCGCGGAAGTGCTTGCCAATGAACCAAAAGCAGTCGCTCGCCCACACAAGCACGAGGAAAACACAGGAGAGCCGGAAGTATATCTGTCCCCCGTATCATGGCGGCCGGAATCGGCCCGCACAACCTGTATAGGGAACTTCCGTAGACCGTCTTTCTCCCTCAGCTACGCCATCCGCACCGAAGATTGTAATCACGCGTGTGCGCCGCTATCCTTATCTGCAGAATTGCGGATCTCGTACTGGTTTGTATGGAGCGATGCAGGACAGTTGAAACGGTCTATGCAACTCTTTAATATATTTTCCTAAGCTAATGCATTTTAAATGGTGGTGGAGGACGTCTATGTCCAGTATAGTTTTGTGTAGTAGTGTAGAAATAGTAGTGAGTGTAGTAGGCTGTGCGCAGTATAGTATTCAGCATTGTGTGCAGCACAACCATGGCTGCAGTTCATATGCATGACACCGCAAGGAATCGGACAATTGTTTTGAAAGATACGCCAGAATTGCGATAAGGAAAAGTGTCAAATATGGCACGCTAAGCCTCATGTATTCTAATTATGTATTCTCTCATAATGCCAAGACATGAGCACATCAGGCAACTTCCAAAGTTATCTTCTATCGCTTCTACAAAAGTAGAAATGTTAAGCGGCAGAAAGTATAAAGTACTGAATTTTTAGTAACTGACCGTGGCTCGCTTTAGTTTCACATCTGTGACACATCGCTCCCGGTGATCCCAACATCCAACGAATCATTTGCTCCTAATATAATTGATGCAGCTTAGCCTGACACTTTCTAATTAATTTAGTACATTCGGAGTTGCCCTGGATTTCCGGAAGCACCTACGTTTCATGCTAGTAGCGTCGGTTGTCGGAGATACCTATTGACAAATATTTCTCACGTATTGCCAGATGCTAAAATGCTAGCCCCGACAGTTCTGACAGTGGTGATCCTATTGGAAGCGAAGTACGCAACTTCAACGAAACAGCATATGTGGTGGTGCGAAGGACCCCCCTGAGTGAGTAAACGAATGACCTAGAGTTTTTCGCTAACGGTATGCGCTCCTTCAACTGAATTTGTTCTCAACAACACTGAACCATGCAAAGTCGCGTAATCAATGTCTCGTAAGCGCCGGCTGCTTAAGTTCCCTTCGCGTAGGCGTCGGTCGCCGTGAGCGCCGGCCGCTGAAGCGGGCGTTACCTGACATCCTCGACGTCGTCCTCGTCGTCGTCATAGAAAGCGTCCTTAAAGTTTTCCTGGAGGTCGTCCTAGAGGTCGTTTTCGAGGTTTTCCTAGACACGTCCTTGACGTCGTCCTCGACGTCGTCGTTGAGTTCCTCCTAGAGTTCGTCCCAGATGCCGTTCTTGATGTCGTCATAGATGTCTTCCTTGAGGTCACCCTCGCCGCCGTCCTTGACGTCGTCGTCGGCATCGTCCTAGACGTCGTACTTGAGGTCGTCCTAGAGGTCGTACTTGACGTCGTCCTAGACGCCGTCCTTAACGTCGTCATTGACGTCGTCCTAGGCGACATCTTTAACGTCGTCCTCGATGTGTGCACGGCATATTACAAACATTTTATCACCGTACCCTACTGAAAAAAACTGTATCAATGTTTCATACAGATATTCATATAGCATTATGGGACAGGGGTCATGTGGTTAGTATGGGTCATGCGGATGGTACGGGTCGTATGGGTCATATGGCTGATACGGGTCGTACAGTTGGTACGGGTGATATGGTTTGTTCAGTCTATATGGTTTGTATGGTTCATAGGTTTGTATGGCCCATACGATTTGTACGGTCCATATGGTTGACATAGATGATATTATTTATGCAATTTATATGGTTGTACTAAAAGAAGGCGCCATGAAATGGGTCCCGAACTAGTGCACAATATAAACAAATGATATAAAAAAACGGTCCGGATGTTTACAAGTCGGGATATAATCCAGACCGGTCTAGGCCGTCAGCCGCACACAACTTAGCCAGTTCAGAATTTAAGCGGATCTGGTTGGCGCCGATCCGTCCCATCCTGAAAACTGAACCAGAATGGGTGTGAAGGTCGAAATAGGTTTGCGAAAAAAGAAAAAAAAATTGCACTACAGTCAAACTATATGAAAATCGATCTATGTTCTTATTTTCAAATGCACTTTAGCGACGACATTACAAAAATGGTGTTATTACCAAATCTGCAATATTTGTACAATAAATGCCCGTGCACAGTTTTTGCATAGATAACTGGCACGTAACTATTTGTTTACATTCCAAAGTGTAGTGCGGATTTCAATTTGGTTTTGAGAGCAAATCACGTAGTCACGTGATTTGTACGCAGTGCTCGTTTCGCTGGGATAGCCTGGCCTTAGGTCCGCTGCGGTCCATCGCGATTAAGTGATGTTGAGCAGAAAAGTAACCTCACGGAAAATCTTCACGCGCGCACTTTAATAGAATGAAATAAAAATATTGTGTCTGTTTTAAAGAAAAAAAAAAACCAAGAAGGGCGAGAGGAGTGTTTTAGGTATCTAGGCTGGGTAGCGCGAGCTACCGCCGTTAAAAATAGAGCCATTAGCATCCATCCATCCATTCGGTAGAGGTATACCCGAAACTGGGCGGAGCTGAACGGAGCGACGCCACGACGCGGTGGAAGCCATGTGTCTCGAACCGTCTTTTGCGGCGTTTCTGAACAGACATCCTTTGGACAGTTCCCACGCCGGATCGGACAGTTTTGACGCGCATGTGTTTTGCGCTTTACCCCGGTCATCCACGAAGCCTACTCGGACGCCAGTTCCACCGAATCGGGAGTCTGCCCGCCATCAGGAAACATCGGCATCGTCGCTTCCAAGCCCGGACCCACCTACTGCAGAGAGCAGTGGACCTTCCTCATCGCACTCTTCTTGGCTCCACTTCGCACCCTTCTTCACTGCGACAACATGCTGTTACGTGAGGCCACGGCTGGAACTTCAAGCCCCCAGGGGCGTTTGCCTGTACCCTGCTTCAGACCACCAAACAAAGGGAGGAGCGGAACACTTGCGGCGTGAACCAGAGTGCGGCCGACGGCCTCGGCCACTGCAGTTGCGATGTGCGTGGAGGTCTTTTGCATGAGGGTACGCCTATCCTTCTGACTGCCGAAGCCATTTTCGTGGGGAACGGCTTCGAGTGTTAAAGTAGGTGCACACAGAATAGCTTGTAGATATGCAGTACACTCATGGTGACCTTCGGACATAGTACTCGCCGAGCGCGGTCAGTCGAGCGCAGCAGGACGAAGTCTTCCTCGCAGAGTGTTAGGGATCTATCCTCGCGCAGAGTCTTAGGGGTTTCTCCTGGTGGAGGCATGGCTGGGCCAATCTTCTCCTCCAGGCCAAACATGAATTCGCCAAAGAAGCTTGAACACCAACCGCCACCTGGCACATCGCCACCCATCTTCTCAACTCATGAAACACAAGACATAAACTAGTGAAAATGTTGAAAAAAAAACCAAACATTCTAAACTGTTCGAGCACAAAATTCATATCATCACCGTACAATCTGAAACGTACTCAACGCAACATACTATTGAAAACTGGCTCCAACTCCGCGATTCCATCAACGGCCAACTAGGCACTAAAGAGGCATGGTGCATACTACGCACACTCCTCACACCCACCAAACCCTGCGACCTCCTCACGAGCATCATTCTCGGCAACAGAATTAGCCCAGCTGAACTCGAGGAAACAACTCCACCAAGACTTCTTCCCTCCACCAAACGACACACCCCAAAGACAAAAACCTCCCTCCCCTCCCCTCAAACGATCTGACATTGAAGCCTCTTTTCCATTCAACGAACTAAAGCGGGCACTCCACTCCCTCCATCGAAACATATCACCCGGAGCAGACTAAATTACATATCAACTTCTCCGCAACATCGACGAAGCAAAACTTCAACAACTGCCAGACTACTTCATTTGTGTTTGGCGAACGGGCGACATACCGGCAGAGTGAAAGAGACGCCACCGCCGGCATGATCCCCAAACCAAAAAATAACCCTGAAGTAAAAAAATCGCATGCTATTTTCATTGTATTGTGATTGGGCAAGATTTTCTAGAAACTCGTCCCCAAACGCCTCGAATTGCATCTAGAACACGTGCACACCCTACCCTTTATGCGCATTGGCTACCGCAAGAATATCTCAACACAAGACTCTCTTCCCCGGTTACACAACTACATCCCCAAATGAAAATCCACATACTCAATACTCGCACCTCAACCTTGGCATCAACGAGGCTAACGTCTCACGCGAGTCAATACTCAACACCATCAAAGAAACGAAGTGCGGCCCTCTAATGTACAAAAGCATACACAATGTTTATCGAACCGCGCCACAGCATTAAAATAACCTGCATACACCTCCACCCCTTTTCTTTTATCCAGAGGCGCACCACAAGGCTCCTTCCTCTCCCTCACACTTTTTAATCTTTTTGCATAAATAAACTTTCCGCTGAGCTCGACACCATCCCCCATCTTAACTTCTCCATCTATGGTAATGACGTTACCCTATGGATCAACACCGGCTTCCCAGGTCAACAAAATGGAACGCTGCAGCGCACCTGCGACACTGTCACACGCTATGCCATCAAAATAGGTCTGGCGTGTTCCCCTTCTAAATCGTGACACCTCTTTTTTGTCTAACCGCAAAGACAATCTAGGCAGAGGCGTCATCACTGTTTACCACGACGGCACGCCTGTACCTCAAACGCAACATATCAAACTCCTAGGTCTCACACTTACAAACAATTGTGCCAGCGACATCTTCTCCAAACAAATCACACACATCCTCGGTCGCATCTGCCGCCGCCACTGCGCCCTTAAAGAGGTCTGGAGACGCGCCATCGAAGCTCTCATCTACTCTCGCATACTCCACAACATCCCCTACACCCCGCTCACAAAACCCCAACTCAAACACCTCCAAATACAAACCCAACAACCCTGCCGCCTCGCCTTCGCCGCCACGTATTACGCTCCCCTCGAGAAATTATTGCGTATAGACCCTTTCAACAGGTTCGAAGAGTTAGTCGACCTGCAACGACTGGTACCGCACCTCACCACGTTCCTGCAAGGTCTCGGTTACAACACCTGGCATCTGCGTCCCATCTAAAAGACAACTCTTCCTTGGGACTTCATCCCCCAAATCACCATCCTTTCTATACGAAAGCACATGAATTCCGACAAAAACTTAGCACACCGCCAGCACAGAACTAAAGCCAATCCCTAAAATTCAGCACACTTGAGGCCACCCACCACCTGATCTACTGCGGGGGCGCCAGCTGCGATCGCAGCAAGAAACTTGGCTGCACTGCATTTCGGTGTCCCGAGACGAACGCCTCGATCACTCAAACTTACTCCCAAGCTTCCTCAGCAGACTATTGGAAGCACAGGAAATCTGCTCCACCACCCACCATGCCATCGCCAACTCGGACAAAGGAAACACTTCCATCGCAATTTTGAGTGACTCCCAAAAGGCAACCCGTGCCTTGCAATACAATCAGCTCCCGAATCATATTTCACGCGAGCTCCGCGCAGCTTTGACACCTCTCCCACACTTCACTTCTACATCCACTATATTCCTGGCCATTCTCAAATCGCAGGTGTTGGAAAAGCACATTTGCTTTCCCGAGTCACGTCCATTCCGGGACTTGTGTTCTATTGACCTCTATATAATTTGAGCCCCAACTACAACGTACCGAAAACCATCAACAACGCGCCGATATACTTTGACAACTCTGCGAAGCCAGCTCATTCTCGTAACACTACCACTTACCTTCTCCCGAGAACACGCCACTACCCTACGTCGAGCTGAGGCCTACACTCCGCCCCTGGCCACACCCGTACTCCTCGCTTCTGAGTTGCTAAAAGTATAGTCTCATGTCCCTTCTCTCCTGGCTACCCCAACAACGACCATACCTACTGGCACTGCCTCCGTGCCACAGTCATCCATCCGCTCTGGAGACTTTCCAAAATCCCTCACAGGCTTCGACCCACCACGTGGCAAGAGTGGCTGCTACGAACAAATAAGCAACACGCTCCCGCCATCTTTGACGCCTTTCTGTATCACATCGCCACCATCGAAGAGGACCTGAAAGCGTTAGATGATGCTGCAAAGTCCTCTGTAATTCCCTTCTCCTCAACCCACTTTTACTTGCCTCCTCCCTAAATGCCCTCTTGACACCTTGAACCAAGTGTCATTAAAGATGTTTTCTCTCCCTCTTTCTTCCTATAGCAAGATAAAACACAAGAAAGACAGTGCGAGTGCAAATTGGGCGGCACAAGTAAAGCCGTTGAGGAAAGGTTGTCCCTACTTTCCACTTTAGCTTTCCAAGTTTCCGCCCTTTTGATCCTCGCCCTGCCTTTCTCATGTTGTATGCTTGACAATGGCTGTTTTCACGGAAGATGGTCCTGTAAATTTATTGCACTTCAATGCGTTTGGGGGAATGAACGTACGTGTTATTTCTTTCAAAGCGGTAGCTTTGAAGGCCCAACCACGCTCAATGTCACGTAATCAAGGTCATGCAATGCCCATGACTGGAGTGCTCGTCGGCGAAGCGATGGTTGCTGAAGCATGTGCTCCTCTCGCATAAGCTCCGTTCGAGAGAAGCGCCGGTCGGAAAGCTCGTAAGCCCCGCAGCTGCAAGCTGAGCGTTACCTGATGTTGTTGACATTGTTCTCCACATCGTCCTAGAGGTCCTCCTTGACGTCATTCTAGAGGTTGTCCTATGCGTCGTCTTTGACGTCGTCCTCTAGTATGTCGTCCACGACGTCGTCCTTTATGTCGTAGTAGAGGTCGTCATAAACATCGTTCTCGACGTCGTTTTACAGGACGGTCTTCGACGTCGTCCTACAGACAGTGCTTGAAGTCGTCCTGGATGTCATCTTAGCGGTCGACCTAGAAATTCTCCTAGAGGCCCTCCTCGACGTCATTCTGAGCACCATTCTTGACGTGGTCCTTGACGTCCTACTAGACATCATGCTTGAGGTCGTCCTAGAGGGTCATCCTAGACTTCGTTCTCCGGTACGACGCCCTTGATATCGTCCTAGAAGTCGCCCTAGGGGTCGCAGTAGACGTCGTTGTTGAAGTCGTCCTCTAGGACGTCGTTCATAACGTCGTGCTATTCGTCGTCCTTGAGATCGATTAGAGTTCGTCCTACCGTTAACGACCTACCCTTAAGATTGTTAAAAGGTTCGTGCTACATGTGTTTCTTAGTAGTTTTTGTTCAAATATATCTGATGTAAATATTTCCTTTCATTTCGGATCCGCCCTTATGTAATGCATTCTTCCAGATGCCCTCGAGGTTGAATAAAATGAAAATGAAATGAAACTACATTTAACGGTACATGTTTATATTTAATTATAG
>JAZHYW010030862.1:0-88964 GCA_037355805.1 Ixodes ricinus | reverse complement strand
TAAACGCAGCGTCGACAATGTCCTTACACTAACACAAAACTTCTGTGACGCGACCGGCGCACTCGTTAATAAGGAGAAAAGCGTAGGTTTCTGGTGTGGTCAATGGACACAACCCCTTCAGAGTATGCTGAAATATCATGGAGCTGCATTGCCCTCAGTACTTAGGAGTTCCTCTTAACAGTATCCGCAACAATGGTCATTACTGGACTGAACGGGTGTCAAAAATCAAATGTCAAGCTGACAAGATGAAATCCAACCAGTGGTCAGTTTTTGGGCGAGCTAAGGCCTGTAATATGTTTCTCGCCGCCAAACTTTGGTATATACTTCAAGTGATTTGCTGTACCAGAAGCCATATTCAAAAATTCCACAGAGTGTTTGCTACTTTTATATGGAATTCCAATTGGGAACCTACAAGACGTGATAACCTGTTTCGCCCCATCGATGTCGGTGGTCTCGGACTCATACACATCTTTCTAAAGCAAGTAATATCTCGATTTTTATTCTTCAGAACTGCATCTCATCATTTCCTTCGCACTTACTTACAGACCGAACTCTCGAGTGCATTACCTTATTTGGTGGTTACAACAATACCCGCATGCACATCACGTCCTGTGGGGTACCTCAAAGAAGTAGTGAGCGCGATTGAGTTTCTAACAGCGCGTTTTTCTTTGGAGCATTTATTTACGGTTACACGCAAAGCCTTATATGCTGATCTGATTGACATAACGTTCCCTGAACCTTTGTACCGAAGCATATATAGTGAAGGCCCAGGAAAAGATGTCCTCAGACGTGTCCGAAAACTACATGTATCGCCTACAGCAAAGTCATTCTTCTTTAAGCTCCATACTTCTACGTTACCTGTAAAACCCTGGCTTCGTGAACGTGGAGTTTTTGTGCCGTGGTCAATCAACTGCCGCCTTTGTAACCAACCGGAAACTATAGAGCATTGTTTTATTTTCTGCACTGATGCTTACCTTTTCTGGGATGTCCTACAAAGGACACTGAAAAAAGACTTGAATATCAACGCTTACACAATCCGTTTTTTGCCCTTAAAATTGAACGACAGTTTTCCTTACGATTTGTTTACATTAATGGGGTTGCATAGCCTCTGGAAAACAAGAATGATTGACAGGAATGCGGACCCTCCCCGATCTACCAAATCAAATTTTATTGAAACCGCAACGCATGTACGAAATGTATTTAACTACCTTGACGAGCGGCCAGAGTGGTATGCTCTTTTCGATCGATGCATTCATCTACCTGACTTTTAGCATGTGCATTGTGTTTTCATTTAATATTCCTTTCTGTTCCTTCTGTCAATTTACGGCAAAGAGTCTCTGAGTTTATTAGATAGGGAATTATATGTAATGGGAACTGGGACGTGACAACCTTAACATGTTTTGTCTTGCTGTTGTCTTAAGAATATTTCCATGTAATAAATAAAAAAAAAAAAGCCTTCATAGCTCTGTGGTTAGCGCGTCTGCCTGCTGATCAAAGGGTCAACGGTTCGAATCCCAGCCGGCGCCGGTCTTTTTTATTTATTTATCGACCCGCGGCGTAAGAGGTTAGATAGCCAGATAGATAGATAGATAGATAGATAGATAGATACATAGACGAAAAGTGCGTGAAGTATCCAAAGAATGCTATTCGCATTAATATTCGCATTAAAAATCGCATTAATATTCGCATTACTAGTAAGCTGCAGGGTTCTCGAATTTACCAGAACGCGACATTTACAGGACAAATATTACTTCCGCTGCCTGGAATTGAACCGTGGACCTCTGCGTGCGAGCCAAGCACAATAACCGTTCGGCCACAGACGCGCTTGATGGGACGCGCGTGGCAGTATTATACCCCTGTCAGACGGGCACCTTGAATGTCATTTACGCTAAAGGCCTTTAGGATTTTCAAATGACATTTAAGTCGTGTCGTGTCAGACGGGCAACTCAAATGTCATTTAGGTGATGTCTATCACGATAGCGGTCTGTTGTTAACCCGGCAAACTAGTGTTCATTTTATTGTTTACTAAGTAAATAAAATGTAATGAATTCTTAGAACATAGAATTCAAACACGGTGATAAAAACTAAGGACACGTTCTGACGGAGACAAGGTGTTTTGCGGCAACTATGACACGACGTCACCAATCCCAAGTAATCCGTAGCCGTAGCCGTTCCGCCGCTTGGCTCGTCTGCTTTCGGAAATCCGTGCATCTTGCTCGCCGTTGTTCCTCGCGCTCTTTCGTTCTTCGCCGGATTCATATACCCTGTTGACGTTTACGTCTGCGATTGATTCAAGCGAAGACCGTGACCCTGTAGCGATGGAGCCTGCTGACGACAATGATCGTAGTGCGATGGATACGGACTGCCGGAACGTCGGATTGCGTTCCTGACGCGCAACTGAGACCGCGAGTATATTAAACAAATATATCGCAAAAGGTGTGCGAGATATACACGTTATAAGCATTTTTTTCTAAAAAGAATTGCTACAAGCGTTGTTTTCAACTGTATTTACATTATTTACAATGTTTTATTTCAATTCGCGGAACTTGCGCTGACCGCTGTTGACGAGACTACACATTTACGAGCCGTAAATGAGTTTGGGAGAACTCAGTTGAGCTCGAATGTCATTTAAGTCAAATGTCATTTGAGTTGCCGTGTGACACTGCCTAAATGACATTTACACTGAATGTCATTTGGGGTAAATGTCATTCGAGGTGCCCGTCTGACAGGGGTATTAGAATGACGAGTTGAGGCACACTTCTCGCCTTTCGTGTACGATGGCCCTGCAAA
Source organism: Ixodes ricinus (assembly GCA_037355805.1). Lineage (NCBI taxonomy): Eukaryota > Metazoa > Arthropoda > Arachnida > Ixodida > Ixodidae > Ixodes > Ixodes ricinus. Next base: position 86,174 of record JAZHYW010030862.1, on the reverse strand, counting down.
ATCGATCCGAGTTACCTCGAAGGGACTGATTTGTTTGATGTGATTCTTAGGCAAATGAGCTGAGGGGGCAGAAGCTGATTTTAATCTAAACCTTTTTCACGTTGCGCAGCTATGCAGCACTTCATTCACCAGTTGTCGACCTTGTATAAACCAGAATCGTTCTCTCAGCTACGTCAACGTGTCGACGACTCCAGCGTGAAGTAGTCGTTGATGCGCAGCGAGCACATCTAACTTCGCAAATATATGGTCGTTGGGCAAAATAATGGTATACACAAGGTTCTTGGTTGAACTGAGTTCTTGCAACCGACTTCCAACTCAGAGTATTCCAGCTTCGTCCAGGAACGGTCTCCGATCTGTGATCTTGGATCCCTTGCTGACATCAAGATTTTGTTGTACTGCCTCGGTTTCAGCCTAAAAAGGTGTCTTGTATGATTCTCATCCAATAATGTCCCGCTTGAAGAATGTCTTCAGCTCATAACGAATTGTTGGGTTTTTCGCGGTGGCCTCCTTTGCAGTAATTTGCGAAACGGAAGATCCATGCTGTGACTGGTAAGATTGCCCAGAGGTTAGTGTAGCGTGTCAAGGCCAAAATAGGCTCTTCTATGAGTACGATTATTGGGATTATAAGTGTACTAACATTTTGTCCACGTTCAGCACTTCCGTTAGCATCAAGTTCTGGTTTTTGATGTGGTCATCTTGAAGGGCGTTCTCTGAGCCAGTCAAAGCCTTCCCACCAGAGATGATTTCCCTGAAGCTGCGCAACCCAAATGCCTCTAATAAGTACTTCGGATGGCTTCTCTTTTCCAGGACAGAAGCTCCACCGTGATTCATCAGCATTCTTTTTAATTTCTACTACTCTCTTGGCAACAAACACGTTTCACCTACTGGCTGTTCCTTGAATCCACTTTAATGTAATCACAGAATCGGTTCGACAAATGTGCACCGACATACTGGAGCAGTCGGCTGCCGACGAGAACTTCGATTAAATATAAGCGAGAGTTGGTCATTTTATTGGTGCTATCCGGGCTTTTGCTAGCAGCCTCTAGTCTTTCGTCAGCGTCGGACTGCGCAGATATATGGCCGCACCATAAGCTTGTGGACTCGGATCAGTAAATACATGAATCTAATAGTTGGAGTTCATGCCGCTGACCGAGTTGAATATGAAGCGTGGCACAGTTATCGTGCCTATTTCTCTCAGTTCATTGAACCAGATGTCCCATTAGCATAAAACCTTTGTAGAGTAGTCTCACGCCCCAGCCTATTTTTTTCTTCCCACGGTGCATGGAATAATGTCTTGACTCGGATTATAAATGGCGAGAAAACGCCCATGCAATCAAAAATCCGGGTTCATGCCTGAGGAGATTGCGTTTAGTGTTAACTTTGAATTTCATAAGGTTCAAAATGGGGTACAGCGAAAATTTAAAAACGTCCTCTACATGTGGAAGAATAGTAACGGCTAAAAGTAATTTTATTACTTGAAGAAGTAATCAGATTACTTTTGGGATTACTGCCTAACAAAAGTAATGAACTGATTACGGAATTACTTAATTTTTATTTATTTATTTATTTCCTACAGCACCCCAAAGGGCATCAGACTACCAAAAATGGATTTCGAACACACCATAGGTCATCAAGACACATAAGTACACAAATATATACAAACTCACACACGCATATAAACATGCATAGAAAAGAAACAACTTTAGTCTGCATGGAAAGGAACACGAATTCGTTGATAATATATTCGCACTCAAATATAGTGCTCAGAGACAATGCTGGAGTTGCGAGAAAAACAAATCTGGACTTTGCAAGCAGCAAGCTGTTCCATTCTTTTATCGTTCGTGGAAAGAAAGAGTTACGAAACAAACCAGACTTTGACGTGTATTCCCGAACTTTTGGTCATGATCTACTCTGCGCGATACATAAAATGGCTCAAACAGATAATGTGATCTTCCAATTTTAAATAAAACATAGAAAATGCTGCGAAAATATTTTAGGCGCAAATACTTACGCCTAACAGCAAGCGATTTCCATTGCAAACCCTTTTATTGCGGAAACACTGCTACGAAAGTTGTAGTTATTTGTCACATATCTAGCGGCACGGTTTTGAATTATTTCAATTTTATCATTGAAATACTGTTGAGATGGATCCCATACAACAGAAGCATATTCGATAATGGGCTTCACACAAGAGAGAAAGATAGTCTGTTTGAGGGATGGTGGAACGCGCGAGAAGTTTCTCCTTAGAAAACCCAGCGTTCTACTAGCTTTCCCTGTTACGTAGTTTACATGTGAAAGCCATCTCAAATCATCAGAAAAAGTACCCTCAGATATTTAGCTTCTTTTTAACGTGTAAAGTTTCTTCGTGTAAAGTGTACATTGATTGGAAAACGTTGCGTTTTCTTGTGAACCTTGCTTGACAACACTTTCGGATGCTCAGAGTCATTTTCCATATTGAACACCACAAACAAATTCTGTCTAAATCGCTTTGCAGAGCCGATACATCAGAGTCTGAATTAATTTCACGGTACAAAATACAGTCGTCAGCGTACAGTCTTATCTGCGAGGCAATCCCCGGGTTATGTCATGTACAAAAATTAAAAAAGAGGAGTGGCCCAAGCAGGAGCCCTGTGGTACTCCGTAAGTTACATCAACTGGTGGATACGTTACCCCATTTACACCTACGCATTGTTTACGATCGCTAAAATCGTTAGCAATCCAGTCCTATCCTATCAATATTTAGACTCTAATTAAGTTTTTCTGGAATAAAACAGTGCGGAACCGTATCTAAGGCTTTTCGGAAGTCCAAAAAATGCAATCGACTTGCTTTCTACTGTCCACCGATTGAGCTAAGTCGTGGGCAAATTCAGTTAATTGGGTGTCGCAAGAGAACACGGCTTGAAAACCGTGTTGCGAGGGAATAAAAAAAGAATTAGTATTTAAGTGCGTGATGAGATTACTATACATAATGTGCTCCATTATCTTGCATAAAACACTCTTCAGCGATATTGGTCTGTAGTTCTCAACACTGCTCCTGGCTCCAGATTTATGTACTGGTACAACATTCGCATGTTTCCAGTCGTGAGGCAATGAACCACACTGCAGTGACCGGGTAAAAATAGTGAAAAGATAGCAACTAATTATGTCAGCACATGATTTGAGAACATGGTTCGGGATACCGTTGGGTCCAATCTCCTTTTCAACTTTAATGTTATATAGTAAATTAAGAATTCCATTCTGACCTATCACAATCTCTGGCATTTGTTCAAAACTACCCTCATTTGCATGCAAGGGCTTCGCATTTAAATTCAGAGAAAAAATAGATTGGAAGTAACGATTAAAGCAGGAAGCTTTAGCGCGTTCGTCGGTAGTTAACGAACCGTCTACCATAAAGGGCGGAATTCCTAATGACTCTTTACGACTAGATTTAACAAACTTTCACATTTGCTTTGGATTTGCTTTGACCTTGCCTTCGAGAGAGTTAAGATAGTCACTCTTCGCTATCCTTGCCTTTCTCTTGAATTCAGCTTGAATATCTTTCAGCTTTACATACGTATCTTTATATCTGCTAGCTTTGTATTTGCTATGTTCTAGTTTTGTTTGTTAATCAGACTGCGAAGTGCTTCAAAAAGTAAGCGATTACAAATAATTTGATTACTTGTAATGCGTACGGTACAAGTGTGAAGAGGACCGAGGGCGTCTCTGCACCAGTGCCGCACGAACACGGGAGAGGTGGAGTCGTCAAGAAGTTGTGCGCTTCGAGGTACTTGTCCGCTTTCAGTTCATCCCGTGTCAGGTAGCTTGCTGAGCAAACAAGCTACTCTTTAATGTCAGTAAACGCGTTCGGAACCCCTTTTCCGTCACAAACTAACAATGAAAAAATATCTACGAAGAGTCTAGCGTTGCGTTCCACGTAACCCTTGCTCGGCGCTCGAGAACAATTCCCCACTTTTTACCAAGCACGTTGTCGACGTGCTGGGTCGTGCGACGGCACCGCTTTATTTAATACAAATAACGATCACTCTCACGTTCAAAAGGTTGAGCCGCATATTTACTTAGCAACATGAACACTGCAGTCGCCTTTGGAAGCAGGGCAAGCTGCGCGACACGGAGCGCACAGCTAGCCGGACAACCGTAACGAAATACGCGCGCTAACGACAAAACACAAAACAGAACATGACCTCGCTGTGCCAAAGTAGAAGAATATATCTCTGAATACTGCTAAAGAAACCCGATAAATGAGAAAACCCTTGACAAACCAAGCTTAGAAACGCGGGCATACGACAAACAACATGCTACGCGGGTGAAAACGAGACCGCAAACATGGCTCCCGCGGCGGCCGATGCTAGCGCCCCTTACGATGTGACGTCATGTAAATAGCACCTACAAAAGTAGGTTGGCCCTTACTAATGGCTCCCGTTGAGCCTGAAATTGCAACGTAGCCCACAAAACCATTGATTTAAAAGTTAGTTTCCAGATTTTTGTTAGATTTTTATACTTTTGTGGCGGTTATTCACCTATCTAATAACTTAATAAGTGCAAGCCGATAAGGCTTGCAGATATTAAGAAACATATAGTGAAGGCGGCATCCGCTTAACTGTCACGCCCCTTTTCTAATTAAGGTAAAAGCTCCTTTGTGTTGCACCGGTGTCACCCGAAAAACAAACCTTAATCACTGATAAATTACATAAAAAGCTCACCTTACCAATGTCTTTTGTGGCATCTTCTGAAGCAGGTCGCTTGGAGCTTGGCAGAAAGAAGGAGCTCAGCGAACTTTGTAAATTTTGCGGCATTTTAAGAGTTCAGTTGAAAGTCACAGGCAAAATAAGCCAAAAAGGTTGCTCGGCTGGTTACTATGCATTGTTGGCGGCACTTCCGTGGATGCGTGAAGGTGCCAAACGATCGATGGGGTTGATCGAAATTGTTCAAGCAGGAGGATAGGCGTCTTCGTATGAACTTTCGTGCTCGGAAGTTCTTCACAAACGTGTAAGTAAACAAACTGTTGGGCCAACTTGTTTGATGTGCCCTGACTAAAACGGTCACGGAGATCGAAACTTGAAACAGCACGGATGAGTCCAAAGGCAAGGAAAGACGATCATTCCGTGCGCCTCTCCTTGCAACGGAAGCAGAAGGAAGGGTGAACTATTGAGTACCACACTGTGGGTCGTCTGCACAACTAAAATCAGGCACAAAAAAACGTGGACGTTTATTAGCATCTAGCTAGAAGGAGCTTTATAACCTTTCCAAATGTCAGCTGCATGACATTTGGAAAGCCTGTCTGTATAGGCAAACACCCGCCGCCATACAGACACCGGGAATAGGTGAATGTGCTTTTAGCGGTTTAAATCGAAACCCTTCAGACCCTGGGGCGCCTTCGTTTTTTGTCGTGAGTGCCTACGACTCCGCCGCGTACCATGCTCGGTTGCATCGGTGTCCCCGGAGCCGGAAAGGCTCGGCAAACGAGGAACGACATTTTTACTACCTCGCCTGGCCTTGTTCATTCATTCCATAATTCATACACGCTGGGCTCAGTTCAACTGCCGATTTTAGGATGATGGTCGCCGGTCGGTCGGCACCTGTCCGGTCGGCGCCTCTCCGGACCTCACGGCGGAACTGTCGCCGCGAAAGTGGTTTGCGACTCATCTTTGTCTCCAAAAAGACGGCGGCTCTTAAGGAGTAAGCCAAGAAGATTCAGAAAAGGAGAGTGGGAGTGCTGGAAGGCAGCAACAAGAAAGGGGGAGGGGGAGGAGGGGCATACCAGAGAGTAAAAAGGCTACGAGGACAGCAAATTGGGTGAAAAGCCGACAAAAACGTGAAGAAATGTTTATATGTTCACTCTATTAAAGCGTGAACGTATCGGAATTTCACGATATGGTAAAACTCTCATATTGCCGTCGTCGTCAATGGGGAGTTTTAGACTAGGAGAGCACCAAGGCTTTGGATACCGCGAGCAGATTAGGGCCTTGAACTCCGCATACACAGTGTTACGCCTTAACTGCTCAGGGAACCCAATATAACAGGACTCCCTTCTTCATAAGACTTCCTGTTATCTCCCCCTCGTTATCACGACCATCATTTTTCATCAACACTAAAGGCCTCGTAAACAACTTCAGCCCAGAACCTCAAGCTGCCTTAGGCCTACGCTTCCTGTGACGTATTTATCGAGAATTGACTATTCCAACTAAAACGAACGCTTTCCGGTTTGACATCGGAACACGTTCATTTCCCGGCGCAGGGTAACTGGTGAAAGGCACGGGCCGCGTTTCAAGTAGTTTCAAGGTTACTGCAGCCAGCATCAAGCCAGGTGCTCGGAAAACGTTTGCGTTTTTTGTGGGTTTTTTGTCGTAATATCCTTGCGCTCTTTTCACACATGTCGCGCGAGCTGCGCATACGAACTTTTTTTACTCAATGCGTAAAAATATGCAGATTCCGAGTGCGTAGCGCCGAGATTTGCATACGCCTTTTCTTGATACGAAAAGTACGCAGCGCGCGTCAAGGTCGACACCAGCTCGTTGCCCGCATTCGAGCGCTTTCTTCGAGCTACGTGATTCTGTGAACGGCTCTAATACCTCTAATACAACGAATGACATTTGAGCGGACGGCCAATCAGCGCGCGACACTCCGGGCGCAGCGCATTCCACGCTGAGACAGATTGCGAGCTGATTCGCCGATCATACAAATGTCATTCGTTGTAAATGGCATTCGAGTTGACCATGTGGCACGGGTATACGCGCTAGAAATTGGTGAGCGTGTATGTTTATACAACCGGAAGTTAGTCTGCCTTAGTGAGCGTCTAGTGTCTCGGCTGTAGATGAACAATTTAGTCAGTGCGGTACACACCGCTGGCCTGGGAGTCTTTAAAGTGCACCACGCAGTAGTGATACACGACCGTACGCCGGTGCGATGCTCCTCCAGATCGAAACGGGCAGGGTGGGGATTGAACCCAGGATCCCTGGGTTCTGCAGCGCGAGCTTTCGCTCCACGTGCTCCGAGCTGGGGCCTTAGTCTGGACACTTGGCAAAGAATTCGGCGAGAAATCCGGCGGCTCTGATATGCCGGCACCAAGGTCAAGTGCGGAGTTGGCCAATCACGGCCGCCAGATTATCAGATTATTTATATGTATACCGGGTGTTCATTTTTAATTCGAACAGATCTATTTTAAAAAATCCGTAAAAGATGCACTGATACGGTTTGTGCAGGTGAGTTATACGGTCAGGGGTACATTATGTGGGTGGCTAATCGTTGCGATAAGTCGGCTAATTAATTAAAATTCGTTAATTAACCTTTTAATTAGTGGAAATAAACATATGGTTCCAATTGGAAACTTAAAGAGCGTCATCGAAAACCACTAAATCAACTCTTTTTAGAACGACTTGAAGCTCGTGGGAAACTCGGGAGCGCGCCAAAGTTACCACTCGTGAAGCAGGCGCAAAGCTACAGTTGCGGAACGCGATAATCATCTAATCATCCGCGTTCCGCCACTGCTGGCTTTGCGCCTGCTTCACAAGTGGTAACTTCGCGCGCCCTCGAGATTTTCCCACGAGCTTCGAGTCGTTCTAAAAAGAGTTGATTTAGTGGTTTTCGATGACGCTCTCAAGTTTCCAATTGAACCATATGTTTATTTCCACTAATTAAAAGGTTAATTAACGAATTTTAATTAATTAGCCGACTTATCGCAGCGACTAGCCCTCACATATGTACCCCTAGCCATAAACTCACCTGCACAAACCATATCAGTGCATCTTTACGAGATTTTTTTAAATAAATCTGTTCTGAAGTATATAAATGAATATATCGTATATATATCGCAACATATATAGATATATATATATATATCATGTTATTTTTATGGGGATTCCTAGCGGTCATGATGGAATAGTATTAGTGATAGCAATAACTATAGAGGGCAGACCAATTTAAAGGATTTGCGAGAATAATGGTTATTGAGGTACTAGACAGTTAATTTTCTCTTTTTTTTTGTTTTTGTTTTCCGATTTAAAATTGCGTTTTACAAGAGCGTCGCAAGCCCTGCCCCGATTGACGTTCGGAAGAGTGACGTCATCGTGTCGATCGTGTCGTCACTATCTCGGCAGCGTGTCCTTGGTGCGTGGGTCGATGACACGAGTGACGGCGTGACCTAAGCGACTACGACACTCTTACGACCGTCATTCTGGGCAGGGCTTGATAGTCCTTTTCGCGCGCAATCTTGAAATCGCGCGAAAGAAATCGAAAATTGATCGATTGACATCTAAAAAACGACATTACCTTTTAGCTATTTATTTAAATTGTTCTGGCCTCTAATAGTTATTGCCCTCAATACTACAAATCCAACATGACCCCTAAAACCAGTAATTAAAAAGTGAATCAACCAATTTTAGTTAATTAGTCAACTTAGCATAACGATTATCCCTCCACCTAATGTCCGCGAGCCTGATGAATACGTGTTGAAGACGGCACTCCTCCAGCTCTCACCCGTTTTTATTTTTTTTTTCATATGTTTGAGTTAAAATAAGACACCTTGTATTGGTGTTTGACTTTACATCCTTGTTCTTGCATCCTTCTTCTCTCCTCGTGTGATTGGTTGGCCCCAGGCGATGCTGCCAATTCCTCTGTTTCTGTACTCTGGGACAAGTTTCTGTGGCAATCCGAAGAGAGGAGGAATGCGCCGTCAAAGCAGCGGCCGCACAATCTTCCCTGGCATTGGCTGCGTTGCCACAGAAAGGTGTCCGCGAGTTCAGAAAGGGTTGCAAGGCGGCACACGCAAAAGAGTTGTCCAAACAAGACACAGCAAATGCCGTGCGCGGCAAAAAAGGCGTGCAAGATCCTCGGAAAACGTGAACATTGCGGCACGCGCGTGCGTTTTCAGTAAGGACATCAACCACGCAAACAGCAAGGCTTTCCTCCTCGCCTCCTCGCTGTCGTCTCCTCTCCTTTCTTGTTTTCGGGAGATTGGGGTCTGACAAACAACAGCGGAAGCCTTGAAGACAGCCAGCAGGGCGTGTGAGTGGTTGTCCGGCCCCACGTGGTGAGCACGCATCAAGCCTCTGTACATGGATGGAAGCGGGGGTAAACTTTCCCTCCGGTAGAAAAACAAAACCACAATCGAAAACCAGCCCAGAGCGTGCCGGAACCGGGAGAAAACCTTCACTTCCGGTACAGCAAATGATGTAAACTGCAGAAAACGGCTTCTGTTTGGACAGTCCTAAGGGCAATGGTGGTCCCTGCGACTTCGTCGTTGCTATCATTTCAGATGCTGTAAAAACAAGTAAGGCAATTTTCTAAAGCCGGGTCACACTGCTTATACATCATACAAAAGGGTGTCTGCATGAAGGTTCGAACATGAGTCACTGCGACATCCATGCTTCGAATGCCGCATGGCAATGAGTTCAAGGAGAAAACTTGGCAGGCGGCATTCGAACCACGGATATTGCGGCGACTCGTGTTTGCAGACTGTCTTTGCATGATGTATGGACAGTGCGACCCTGCTTTAAGGATCAATTATCTTACTTTAAAGATTGTCGGCTGATCTTGACAAAGGCGGATGCATGCGGAGCTTGGAAGAACCGGATGCACGGCGACATACTAGTGAACTTTAATAAAATCGGGCATTATCGATTGGTACTCAAAGGGACCATCATATCGAACAATGAGACCAATGGTCTTGAATATCAATTTGAGACGATTTGGGGCACTCCACGGGGCAATGACTGACCAGGTCGCGCTCACGTGTGTTTCTTGAAGTCCACATTTCTCGTGTTCATATTAATTGTTACTCTACACATTTTTCACAGGCACACGTGCTTACTCGCGATCTTAATGTACTCGAACATGGTTAAAATTGCGCACAAACAGAACTGTTCCTTTCTGTTTGTGCGCAATTTCTAACCATGTTCGATCATTACCAACTCGCCTAACTAACGACATTACTACTTAATGTACTCACCTCGTTCCATGGTAAAAGATCTCCGCCTTCCAGGAGTTAGACACACTCTCGGAACAACAATTTTCTTTTTCCACCTATAGGCAGCACTATAGGCGAAACAATCAGGAAAATAAAAACCGGTTTTTCGGCTGATGTAAATAAACTACGCATTGCAGAGAACTGGTACTCCTTTAGAATATAACCCTATTGGTCAGTCAATAAGTCAGTCAATCAATTCTAATCAAAAAGCAGGATGCGGAATTTTGAGGACATAAGGTTACCTGGATCAAACGGTAAAAGGAAATGTCGATATGTCTGCATAAACCGACGCCTAGCTAAGTCTAATTATGTCAGTACAAGGAATGACATTGTGGGCGCCTATGGAATTAATTTATTAAAACTAACTTGTGAGCGAGAAAAAGTTAATATTAGAAAGTTTTAGGAAAGGGGGCCCCAAAGCTTGGGGGCCCCAAAGAAATAGGGGTTCATCACTGCACATGCGCCGAACCCGAACTCCGTTTTGGTTTCTGGGTTATGGCGCTCGCCCCTAACGCGAAATCCGAGAAATAGCGTGGGACCCCTATCGCTCCCATTTGCTTGAGGTCGGGTTCCGTCGGCAAACATGGCGGCGCCCTTTCCGCTCGCTTCGGAGAAAATTCGTCATGGTCGCTGCAGTATTAGCCACTTCCATTGCCAGTGAATGGTTCAGCCGGGTATCGCCTCGCTTTGTCCCGCTCAAGTCACAAAAGAATGAGTGGTGGGCTCGCCCCATTTTGAAGATCGTCTCTGATTCTGGCCGTTCCTAAGCCTAAAGAGACGCGGTGACCGTTGACATGGCAACGTGTCGCTACTTTGAGGCTCCGAGTGGATTTCGTTCGTGGCACGATACCTGCAGCTTAAGAACAAGTCTGCCAAAGGTTCAAAGTCGCTTCAGCTCAGATCTAAATAGAGAAGCTGCTCGGGGAGTATGCTCGCTCGCGTCCATCTCAGTTTAGGAATAGTTGAAGGCTACAGACGCTCAACGCGCACACGAACGGCCAAAAAATCCGAGAACGAGCGCCAAATAAGAGCGCCACGGACTGGATTGTTTTGGCTTGATAAGGCCAACAACATTTATATTGATTTTAGATTGTCTCTTGTTTTAGCCGGCTTGATTTAACAACGATTTGTAAACAAATATTTGTAAACAAAAAGTACTCGCTAAGCGCGTCTTTTTAGGCTTTACATTTATTCATATTTTTCTTTTTTGATTATTACGCTCGTTAGCCACATAGGCGCTATACAAGTGGGAAACGTACGTGCGGCACGCTGCGTTGCAGAACCCCTATTCTATAAGCCGTCGACACCACCGTTGTTGCGTTTGGGTCCCCCAATTTCTTAGGTGAAACCAAACGTTGTCTCCTCTGCTGACACGTTTGTTTGACTGAAATAAAAGTCACAGACGCACACAGTGTCATATTGCCGGGGATGGAAACGAAACGACAGTCATAACACTGAAGGGTAGGGTTTTCTCGGCAAACTTGTGCCAGAAACAAAACAAAGAACGAGCATCGAGGAAAGAGCAGCAAGTGTTGATGCGTCGGCGTGAAGCTGGCTAGCGTTGAGAGTGAGAGTCGTCGTCGGGAGAGTGAGTCGGCAAGGCCACGCTGGGCTTCTTATCCACAGTAGTACCCTCGGGATCTGGAACATTCCGCCTAGAATGTTCGAGCATCGAACACTCGGGAGACTGACTCTTCAAGGTCATGTTGGCCTCTTTATCTATTACGCACGGTATCTCGAACATTCAGTCTAGAATGTTCGAGCGTCGAACATTTGGGGTAAGAGTAAGCAGGAAACTTCTCGAAGTAGAGAGAAGCGTTCCCTCTCGGCCATGCATGCGCCAATATCTTGTTTTCGACGAAATTAGGCATAAATCGAAGCCGGCTCACAGACAAATTTCCTCTTTCCTTTTTTTATGTTTTGATGGAGGTATGGTGGATGGATGTTCTCAAACTTTCTCTTTCAATCCCCACCGCTAGCATCACATTATGACGTAATCTCCGCTTTCTGCAATGCGAAGTTTATTTATGCTGGCGAGAAAACCGGGCCTAATTTTCTCTGTCATACTCACTTGTGCTTTCTAACCCCGAGATTAGACAATCATCACTGGTGGAGGTAACGGAATCTTTTTTTGCCACCAATCACCAGGTGGCCACGTGGGCGGCCGCTGGGTGGGCCGCTGGTCCAGGCAGAAGCATAGCGGGAATGTCATCGTATAAAATATTCTTACAGAAACCCCGAAATTTTCTGCTTGAATTCCACTCGGCGGCACCGAGGAAATGGTAATTTGTCGGGACCTCGTGCTAGCAACACTACTGAATAAAATCTATCGCGCGTGGCAGCTGTACAAGAAGGTGTCGAAGCGCGTGCTCGAAGACGTGACCTGCGTTCAAGGGCACGTCGGGGCGACAGCACGCTTCGTGGATAGGAAGGTCAGGAGCAATACGAACACTTCATCTGCCTCGTGTTTCCCTATACAATGCGTGCGTGTGTGCGTGCGTGCGTGCGTGCGTGCGTGTGTGCGTGCTGTGTGTGTGTGTGTGTGTGTGTGTGTGTGTGTGTGTGTGTGTGTGTGTGTGTGTGTGTGTGTGTGTGTGTGTGTGTGTGTGTGTGTGTGTGTGTGTGTGTGTGTGTGTGTGTGTGTGTGTGTGTGTGTGTGTGTGTGTGTGTGTGTGTGTGTGTGTGTGTGTGTGTGTGTGTGTGTGTGTGTGTGTGTGTTGACAAGAAACCGTGAAAGCTACACTAATGCGGTTTGTGCGGGTGAGTTTACGGGCAGGCGGACATAATATAGGGGGCTAGTCGTAACGATCAGTCGGCCAATTAACTAAAATATGATAATTAATCTTTTAGTCATTGAAAATAAACATACGGTTCCAATGAGAAGTTTGCTGAGCATCATCGAAAACCACTAAATCAATATTGAAAAAAAAAACTTGAAGCACGTAAAAAGCACAGTGAAGCACTAAAGTTACCACTCGTGCAGCACAAGCACGTAGCAACGGGGGGGGGGGGGGGTACGTTGCTCGCCCCCCCCCTTCCCCGCCGAAATTTTTCATTTTGCTGGGACCTCCCCTCCCCCCCCCCTACAGCATTTTGTCATGGGCGCCCCCCCCCTCTCCCGAAACAAAATCTTGGCTACGTGCCTGGTGCAGCAGGAGCAAGGCTACCGGTGCGACACCGCGCCCGCGCCATTTTTCTCTCTCTTATTATAGCCCCAGCCATATGCCTATTGCACGAGTGGTAACTTTAGCGCACTACTGCACTTCCCATGTGCCCAAAGTCTTTCTAATATTGACTGACTTGGTCATTTTCAACGATGCTCGCCAAGTTTTTAATTGGCAAGCTATGTCTATTTCACGAATTAAAAGGTTAATTGACATATTTTAGTTAATGATTTAACACATCGTGACAATCACACCCCTATATTATGTCCTCCTGGTCGTATAACTCAGCCGCACAAACCGCATTAGTGTAGCTTCCACGGCTTTTTGTAAACAAATCTGTTAACCCAAGCAGCACAGACTTGGTCAATCATTGGCCAATGCCTGGCAATGGTCATTTGACCAGTTGCCAGACAATGGCCAGCCGTTAACCGATGAATGACCTTCGATATTGCGAAAACTACGCGTCGCAACAAAAAAAAGGCTTGTGTCGTTTTGGTCCTGGGCCAGGGGCCTATTTAAGAAAATTATTAAAGTCCGGGATAATTTGATTGTTAATTGTTTTTGCTTAATTAACTTTTTTAATATTGTGTTTAAAGGCATGGTTTCAATCAGAAAATTGCTCAGCATCGTCAAAAAACACTAAATCAACAAATTGCAAGACGATAGAAGTCCCGAGCAGCATTTTACGGCTTTCTGAAAAACCGCACAAATTCGACGGGTTTTTAAGTTTCGGTTTGCAATCGGAGCGCATCTCGGCCCCGACGGCACCACGCCTCGTGAAGAAATAGTGCAACCAGCTTCTGCAGCGTTGCGCGAGGACAGCGCGGCAGAGGTTGGTTGCACTATTTCCCCAAGGGGCGCGGTGCCGCCGGGGCCGAGATGCGTTCCGATTGCAAACCGAAACTTAAAACCCGTCGAATTTGTGTGGTTTTCAGAAAGCCGTACAATGCCGCGCGTGCCTTCTGTCGTTTTGCAATTTATTTATTTAGTGCTTTTCGATGATGCTCAGCAAGTTTCCAAGTGAAGCCAAGCCCTTAAGCACAATTTTCAAAAAGTTAATTACGCAAAATTAATTCACAATCTAATTATCCCGCTTGAGGTTGTGTTCCGAAAAGTAGATGACGATGTTGCTGGTCTTGAAGCTTCTCGTTGATTGGCCAGCGGTGCGTTGGAGAACGTCCAAGCCGTCGGCCACGCATCGTTCTTTGTGCTCAGGCACAGTCAAGCCGCCCATCCATCTCACCAAGGATTGCTTTGTGACGGGACACAATCTCGGTTCCTGGCTGAACTTTGGTCCGTGGTCCAAGGCAGACTTGATGTTTGGTGGTAGAGTGGCACCTCCAAGAATGGTGACATCTTCTTGCTTCCTGACGTTGGCGGCGCCCTTCTTCACCAGCAAAGTCAGTCCGGACTTGCTCCCAAAATACATGTGTTTATTATTAGCTGCATAATTATCCCGGACTTTATTAGTTTTTCTATACAGGTCCCTGGCCCCGAACCAAAACGACGCAAGTCCTTTTTTGGTTGCGACGGGTAGTTTTCGCAATATGAATTAGTCCACTTATCGTGAAACACCCTGTATGTATATATATATATATATATATATATATATATATATATATATATATATATATATATATATATATATATATATATATATATAGAGAACCGAAGAGCTTGATTTGAAATCAAAGCGTCTACGTTTGACAGGCTGGCGTCAGGCGTTTAAGACAGGAGATCCTTAGGTGCACATTGACTATCACTCTGACGGTGTATAGATGCAAAACGAAGAGAAGATTAACCACCTCGATCCTGCGTATGAAACGTTGCGCAAAATACGGACTTGAGGGACTGGTATGATAATAACTATGTCGCACGTACGTTTATACAAAGCTGAAAGTTAAGGGCGGTTCAAACGGGCCCGTAATACAAATACGGGTGCCGGAACCCGTAGTGACGTCAGCGCTCCCTCTGTACGGGCGGTGACGTAATTACGGTTTCCAGCACCCGTAGTCAAGGGTTGAAAATTTTTCAACTTTCTCCTTTCCGTGTCGTGACGTAGGTTTCACTATTTTCTCCGCGGCCAATCAGCGCGGCGCGCTTCCTCCTCCACCCTCCTTGCCACCGGCTCCCATATACGGGGGCCCGTGGCCGCGCGCCGTTCAAACCAAACCGTGAAGACTTGGATCCGTAACGGGGGCCGGAAGTGATTACGTCAGTACGGGATCCGGCTCCCGGATTCCATATTCCGAGTCTGTTTGAATCGCGCTTTAGTCCGCCTTAATGGTTTTAGCCGGTTCACTACAAACCGCTAGCCTGGGGGTCCCTGACGTGCACCACGCAGTATAGTGATACACGAACGCACGCCGGTGCGATGCTCATTAAAATTTCAAAGGGGCAGAAGTGGGGATTAAACCCGTGATCCATGGGTTCTGCCATAGCCTCTATACTCACAAAGCCTGGCAGTTTGACGACGGAGCCATAGAGTGCCCGTTCGCATATTTGGAGCGCGAGGATCTGGTAGCACAAAGCATCTGTAGCGTCTCGGGTTGTTCTAGACTTCACTCGGAAGCTAAATTGGTCTGGAACGGTTGGTGGGAACACTAACGTTTTGTTACTAAAAATATGGCCAAACTTAGAATAATGATGAAGACGCGGTGTCGGAGTCTGTCCAGGCCGCTGGTCCCAAGTCGTTTCGTCACCTTCTTAAACCCTCGTGCCGAGGGTTACCTCGTGGTGGCGTGAAGTGGTGCAACCGCGAGGCAATACGTCAGTTAGATGAGGCAGCAGTATTCGCTGTGCTATGGTCAGATTGCCAGGGTATTATCCAATGCTGTGCAATGAATGTTGCGCGGAACTTATGTAAGCGTGTGGCAACATCCGCCGACGACACAGCACTTGAGCCGGGTAAGGTAATCTGAAGCTTTCAGGGCCGCTCGGTCGAGCGGACAAAAGTTCTCTCGGGAGCCACTGTGTCGGTGCGTGCGTACGTGACCACTCAGTACTTCCTCCCCAGAGAGTATCCGAACGAACGTTTAGAGAGACTTCCGTTATCCGAGCCTAGGCTTTCGTGTCACCGCGGGAGCGCGAGTGAGGCTTGTAGCAGGTGTCGGAGGAGATGCGATGCCCAAGCGCTGTGGCCAATGCACGTGGCGGCCGGAGCGTGTCTTGATCTTGGGTTGCTGCGCGTCCGAAATGATGATCTGTGGGTGATCGGGTGGAACAAAATGAGGAGTGGTCGGCGCGAACGTACATGAGCACAGTGCATCAAAGCGCCATTTCTCGGGGAACCTGGACGTCAACGCACAGCTTTTGCAGTGGCGATGACCGGAAACACACTTGTTCGCTCGGGAGAAGTGTGTTTCAGTGTCTCGCCGCAGCAGGGCGCCAGTAACGTGGCTCTCCTCTCATCCGTTGTCTGCTGCTCCGTCTTTTCCCGCTTCTCGTGGCGATCTGCCAGGCTATGTCAGTATTTCGCTCCTTGTAAGTATCGTGTTCCTCGCGATTGCGCGTCGGCCTTTTAAAGGGAAGGTAGAGAGGTTCTTCGCAAAAGAGAGTCAGAGATGGATTCTAGAGTATTTTTATTCCGTGAATCTGAATATCACGTTCGTTTTTCTCGCAGATGTAGCTAAACGCGAGAAAGCACGAGAAACTTCCGATCAGTCGTTACGTCAAGCTCGGATCTTTCGGCCGCCAAGCGCGTGTCGCTCGAGTCGGCAGCGCGTGCAAATTGCAAGTTTGCCAGGTATATTCTCCCGCATTGGCACAAACTTTACTAGATTACCTCAGTTGTGGAACTCCCGCGGAGGGGGAGGGGGGTACCCCCTGTTTGAGGCGCCCTCTAGATTTTCGTTTCATAATATTGTGTTCCACAGAGCAGAGCAGGAACGCCATTTTGGCGCTGTGCTTCGAAACGTACCATCAAGTTCAAATGAAATGCGAACAGTCACGGAACTTAAAGCCCACCACCGGCGCAGCTTCCAAGCTTGCGTTGTGCTTGGCGAGGTTCAAATACATCGAAGTAGGACGTACAACCTCGCCGCGCCCTACTTCGATCTGTGTGAACCTAACCAAGCACAACGAAACTTGGAAGCTGCGCCGGTGGTGGGCTTTAAGTTCCGTGATTGTTCGCATTTCATTCGAACCCGATGGTACGTGTTGCATAGAACACACTGCAGTTATCCACCCTGGCGCGTCGAACGGCGGGAGGCAAGCAGTGGGGGCAAGAGGGGAGGGGGGGGGGCGGTACCGCTTGCGCAAGCGGCGTCTATGAGAAACACCAGTCGTGCCCAGGGGTTTCCCCAGGATTCTAATCAAGGGGGGGGGGGGGTCCCAATGGCTCGGGGGGGGGGGGGGCGATGCGAGGCTAGATAAAATATTAAACTGTTTCTTTTTTAGTCCACTAGCTAAATTACAGACGTCTATTAACCAAATGCTTATACCCGTAATGTATGTTTCCCTTTCTCTATACACCGTTCCAAGTAGGTCGATGCAGAAAGGGAAAAACACTCTCGAACCAGAGCGCTGCGCCAACGCTCCGCTTACCCTTTCCATCGAAAGCTCGTCTGCTTCACGGAGTGGACTGTTAGAAAGCACGTGCGCAGCGTACGGAGGCATGTTGTTTCGACAATGTTAGACGCCGCTTTGATATTATAGCGTGTTTTCGCGCGTGACATGGCCTATGCAAGAAAAGAATCGACCGGGCAGCACTGTGCTGTGATTGGTTGTACAAATAATAAAAAAACAAACGTGAAATAAACGCCGATTCAGTGCGCGAGACCCACGCTGTCAAACAGGATGAATGTGGGTGTGGACCGAAAGGTAAGCGGAGGGCAGCTTAGACATTGAAAAAACAAAAACAGTTGCGTGACTCCTGGTCCACTGATTTAATAACTCTATTTTTCTTCAGGTGTTAATTGGCAGGCGACGCCTGGTGCGGAACGAAAATGCGCCGCCAAAATTGAGCGTCGGGTATGCGTAATTCGATCGTTTTTTTTTAATTGTCAATTTTCCATGAATACGTTAGTGCAAATGGCCGAACGCTTCAATAGACCTATTGCTATATTACCCAAGCATCAAGGAGAATGCAGGGATTGGTGTTCCACGCGCCGCACGTGCTGGCCTCAGCAGTAGTAAATTTTCTAAAGCAAAAACCTAAAACAAATTGTATCTTGCACGCGCGTTCGTCAACGCTTTATTTTGGTTATTTACTTCGAATCTTTTATACGGGGAAGGCGTGCGCTGTGTCGCGTGGAACACCAATCCCTGCATTCCCCTTGATGCTTGGGTAATACAGCAAATGGTCTATTACTTGCAGACAATGGAAAACAACAGCAACACCCGCGATGTCCACGCAGCATCGACATCTTTTGGCAGCAAGCTGTCTTTACCTGGTCAACTCAAAACTGAAAAAAGAAAAGGAAAGGTTGGCATGGCTGCCAACCTTTCTTTTCCTTGCTGGGAAAGATTGGAAATGGAAGGAAGACGGAAAGGGGGGGGGGGTAGTTTTGGTCTGACGCCGCTGTGCACAGCAAGACTGGGCACAGAGCTCGGACTTTGGCTTGGCTTTGTGGTAGACTCTCCAACATATATATATATATATATATATATATATATATAACACAGCCTCGTGTAGTACACGCCGCGACACAGTTTCTGCACAAATAATTTTCACGCGAGGCGATTACAGAGAGGCACATCAATGTGCCAATATCGTGACGTGGATTCTAAATCAGAAGAAAAAATAAACAGATCCGTCGCACTTGCTATCTGTACTCGGCATTTATATATCGATTCATATTTAAATTTGAGGTTTCTACTATTTCAATTAAAGCAGACGTGGCAGCGCAGGTCTGAGCCGCTAACCGCGCTGTTTGTTCAAATGTTCCCGGCGCCCCCAAGCTGCGACAACTCGAGTTCAGCGCAAATTCACATGCCGTAATTCGTGCCATCCTGGCTTCGTTCAATCCTCAATTTCACTAGCGATCCTCAATTTCACTAGCGATCCCCAATTTCGCTAGCAATCGAAACGCCAAGTTCGGTTTGGGAGCGACGACTGCCCCAGAAGCGCGCTAAAAATTACCCACAAAAAGATGCCAGGAAAGCAGGATGCACTTTTCCCCATGCCTGGCATACCGATTAGGATAGTGCACGCTTTCCTCCATGGACGAAGACAATGAGCCGAGGGCGCCGAATATGGCAGCCGTGCCGGCAGAATCAGCTGCGATCGGTGCGACTCGGTGAGCAGGGTAACAGTCCAGTAATGGCGGTCGGTCATTTGGGCGGGTTCAGATTCTCCCAAATGCCCGGATGAGGCTAGGCGGCGCTACACTCGTTAAAATGGCGCCGGCCAGAAGCCCAGCTTGGAACGGTGTATATATACACCTGAGAGGTGGTGTTTTCTACTTAATCTAAAAAAAGAATTTTATTTTTTCCTTTTTTTGTTATTCAAGGGGGGGGGTGTCCAGGAAAACTAGGGGGGGGGGGGGTCTCTACCCCCTAGGGGCGGTCTAGGGAAATCCCTGGTCGTGCCGCCTTTTTCCGACCTTTTTGAAAATAACAATTGTGTGCGCGTGCATAGCTTTGAAATGCGCTGTAGATGTGCGAGAGCGGAGATTCCAGAAACTCTGGATACGACTGGTATTCTCTGGTACTTTGCAAACGATTTTCTGCAGCCTCCGTGCACCATATTAAAAAAAATAATCTCGATATTCGTGATCCTGGAGGCCAAATGAAGACGATTTAAGTGTTTTTCCTCAAATAGAAAACCGCATCAGTTTCTCTTCAACACGGAATGTGCTCAAGGGCTGGATTTTATGCGAAAAGCGTTAAAAGAGAAACCGTTTCACAAAGGCCAAGGAAACAAAAAGCATACATAGCCGCCCATAGCAGAAAACGCATAAGCATAAAAACCACATAGGAGACATTCTTAGTCACCATTCATCGTAATTAGTGAGATTTACTAAGCGGCATAGCTGGAATCGAACCGCAGATCGTGCGATTCGCAGCCCGCCGCCTTTGCTTGGCGCAACGAAGGGTCGAACGAGAGCGCAAGTAGCGCAAACAGCTGGACTAAGGCCTGGTTCACACTTACAGCTAATCCGCGGCCGCCGAAGTGGAATCGGCCGCGGCAATGCACGGTAAACGCTACGCCCGGTGGCCGAATTCTTGCAGATTCGCCCGCCGATTCGCAAGTGTGAACCAGGCCTGAGTGTAGCTCACGGGAGCCTGCAGGCGACCATCGGCGTACGCAGCTGGCTCCCGATTTGTTTTTCTTGATTATGCAGTTGGCTCCCGAATGAGGAAGTGTAGCACAGATGGGCTTACAGAAGACAGCTTTGCGGACTGTTTAGTTCTCCAAATGTGCAGTATGCAAGATGCGATTTGTTCGAGTCATTTTCTAGCAACCCTTGAAGCAGCCAAAAATTCATTGCGGAGCAGCAAGAATAACTTTTGGAGCACGAGGATATACGTACTGAGAATACTATAACATTCAAGTGTTTTGACAGTCAAACCAAAAGACAATTCTCGCTCCTGTGCGAGGGACTATACGTGGCGCTGCGCTGAGAAACACCAGTCACGTCAAGCGGAACGTTGTAACAAAGTGATGGGGAAAACAGCTCATGAATGAACAAACACGACAGGACAATGCTGGACAGCATTGTCCTATCGTGTTTGTTCATCTTCTTAGTCCGTGTTTTCTGAACTGCTTTCCCTATCATGTATAACGTCAACCAACTGGCCCAGCTCACAACCTTAATTATTGTAACAAAGCCTTTTTTTTCAAAGGCACACTGCAACAATTAGTTTTCAAACAGCCGTTGATTGTTGAATATTTGTTAATGCTCATTTTAGCTATGAAGTCAGAGGCAAGCTATTGTATTTCGTTGAAATAACGTAAAACATTAATAATTTTGAGTACCCAATTGGGTGTTTTGTTAGAGTTGTGAAATTGTGCAATTTTTAATTAAACTAAAAAGCTATTGTGCGCATTTTAGATGAAAAAATTTGAGAAGATGCAAAATTAATATGTTGGTTGATGAACATACGCTTTGCTAAAAGTTATTACTGAACCCTTTAAATTTGTTCGCAAGTTTCCATTTGGTCAATTATAAAACTTATATAGCTCTAGTTTAAACATGATCGAATGTGCCTTCGAACAGTTGGAGGCCAAAAGGGGCTAACTAAACGAACATTTTTAAATTATCATTTAAGCCTACGGTTCAGCCTAGCTACACCTCATCAAGGTCATTTAGAAGTATTTTCGCGATTATCTAGTACCCGTTCTTGCCTTAAATATTTAATTTTAGAACAAAACGCCACGGGTGATGCACGCGACTTGTCAGGATATCGCAGTCTATCACATATGCTCTAGCAGTTTTTTTATTATTATTTTGCTTAAAGAAGTAATTTTATATCAGCGTCCATCTTGTATTTCTATGTATTTTTAATATTTTATTTTTGAATGCCCGACGCGTTCCATTTTACCCTTACATTCCGGAGTTGTACTTTGTCACTCGGCACGTCGCTGCACTGCAGCGAAGCGCACTCTAACAAAGCCCGTGCGTCTACTTCCTGCACAACACTTGAGAGTCAATAACCGCAACTGACGGAGGCAGCTCAGCGAATGATGATGCCGAAACTTATATTTAGACCAAAAAAATGCAGTCTGAGCGTAACGTTTTGCATTGCTTAATGTCACAAGTCAGACTGCGTTTTTTGGTCTAAACATATGTTTCGGCGTCGTCATTCGCTGAGCTGCCTCCGTAAGTTGCGGTGATTAGCTCTCCGAATGTTGTGCGGGAAAGTAGACGCACGGGCTTTTTTAGAGTACGAGCTTCGCAGAATCTCAATGGGTACTTCCTAAGGGGGCTTCGCCGCAGCGCTGCAGAGCGCTGTGAGAAGCGCACTCAACGGAGACAGCGCACCCGCGCGAGAGCAGGCCACAAACAGGAGAACTATTGCAGAACTTCCGAGTTCCCAGTGCTCTCAGTGTTGGATACAAAAGATTACTTCGGACAGTACGTTACTGAAAGCAATAATCAATATTAATAATAAAATTTTATGGCATACTGTTAGGCAATTCTGTTAGATACGTTAAACTTTCTCGCATCGCAAACATTTAGCGATACTCTGAGATTGTGTCCACAGAGTATAAGGAATGACGGGATGCGGCCGGTCACGTGTCAATTTTTCTAGCTATATTTATCGAGCAAACTAAATTTATGTTTAGGTCACATGACGTCAATTTTTCCGCTAGATCTAACGGAGAAGCTGAATTTGTGTGTAGGTCGCTTGACACAAAGTCGTGTGACATCAGTTTTCCCGCTACATTTAGCGGGGAGACTGAATTGGCGCTGAGGTCACGGGACGTCAATTTTCCTGCTAAATCTAGCGGGGAAACGGAAGTCATGTGACGTCACAGGCAACCGGTGCTGGGTAGGAATGTTTCTCAATCTACACAAGCTTACCGGCAATAGTGGGACCCAAGTATGCTCGCACGCAACGCCACTGACGAAGAAGTTTCTTTGTCGCCACCTAAGTTCAATATAAAAGCGGACTTTTTTTTTAGCCTTTCCTTTGCAAATCTTGACGAAGAAGTTGTGGGATCCCATTGTTGGCGTTGTCCACAACGCGATTTCCAAGATCTTGTCATGAACCTTCTCGATCCCCGTTGTGACGATATGTAAATGCGGCTAACGCGGCGTACACGAGCAGCAAGCACTACGTGAGCACCCGATTTGGGCTCGTGGCAATCAATGCCTCGGCGTACATTCGGCTAGTAGAGTTCGTGCCCAATCGCCGCAATGGCGGGAACATTCGAACCTTACCAAGGTTTGGAACTCTGCGCGTGTGCTTGGCCAACCCCAGCGCGTGGCATGGTAAACGTTGGTGGCAAATATCATCGGCTCCAGATCAGGTGTCCACATGTTCTGGCTTTGAGGGTGTTGAATGCCCGTCATGATTGCACAATCCGTTGTATTGGCTATTGGTTACGGATCGATGATAAGACGCTCGGGATTGGGTACGCCATGCGTTCCTCGAGCTGTCCGTTGCTGTACGCACCTTTACCGCCACCAGCGAGGCGCCAATTTAAACTGATGACACGGGATGACAGAGCCGAGCGTCTGAACCAACCATCTTAGAATGTCATAGTACACTGCAGCGTCACTTTACCCGTCACCGTATTATTTCGTACAACGCTGCAATGGAAGGTCTTAGTTCCACGTTACGACGTGTTTCCGGCTAATTTAATTTCCGAACTTCGCAATGATGCCCAGATGTTGGCCTATAGTTCAGGGGCGTGGCTTATTGCGCTCACTCTTCGTAATTGGTCCTTTGGCATTCTTATCGGCTAATGCTGTAATCTCATTGGCTGCGGCGCGATACTCAGATGGCTCGTCACAACTTGTGTCTTTTTAAGCTGTCACTGAGTATGGAACCTCGAAGTCGTGTTATATTGCAATATTTTTGTTCCTCATGTAGCGTGGCCTCTTTGGCCTGATGTTTGTTTTCTGTTAGCGTAGTGTTTTATTAAAAAAGGTTTTGCTATAACCTGGAACTGTAACGATATCTGCTGAACAAACCATTTTTCCCGATATCGCTCTCGACGGGCAAATATGTCGAACACCATTATATTTCGAAGCTTTCGAGGCATTCACGAATGAAGGCCTTCATACTTGAAGGCCTCGAAGTAAAGGCCTTCACGTATGAAGGCCTTCAACGTGAAGCACAACCCGCGGCTCAAGCTGATTTGCCGATCGCACGAGTGGAAACAGGGCTAATTTGAGTTACAATGCCAACCTGAAGAGGTCGTCTTCCGGAGACTTGAGCAATCGGCAGTTACTTAAATACTTAACAACTCGCGCACATTTTGAAAAAAGTCTGGAATATGTAGATGAAAAACGGATGTCGACAGAATTTGTTAGGAACATAGTGGAGGGGGAAGAAAGCGGTGAAGACCGAGGTCATGCCACGTTCATGCCCTAAGCTTGGTGCAGACGCTCGGAAGCCAAATATTGATCGGAAAAGAATGTCCTCTATTTATTAGATGTAGTGAAGATTTTTATTTCAGAATCCGTAACCAGCCTCTTAAGGCTGGTTACAAATTGAAGAGTGAATAGGATGTATGCCATAGAAAATTGACAATGAGATAGAAGAAACAAATATAATGCGTGATGCATTGAGCTATGCTCTATTATACAATTGACAAAAGTGTATGCGAGGAAAGATAAGATTACACAGTAAAGGCACAACCATAATCGTGCAGCAAGTCGTACTGAAATAAAAATCTAACATATGGCGAAATAGCAAATAAACGCAAACGAGAAACTGAAGGCATATTTCCTTAAGATTAAAATCGAACGAGTATTTCTTGCACTCAGTAGGATATAATCATTGGGCCCTTGATAGTTCACGCTGTGCAGTTACTCAGTCAGGGCTTTACTTATTGCAACATCCGTGCTGAGCAGTATCACATATGTTGGCTGGTTGTAATTGTGTAGACAAGGCAGATCTAACTGTGTCCTGATGGCGCCTTCATTAGCCAGGTTGCAGTTCTAAAGCTTCATTCACATGGTGCCTTTTGCTTGCAAATTCCCAGTTGCGACGTCGCTCGTGCGGCAAAACAATCGTGGTAGAAGCTGCGGCGATCAACGTCACAGCTGCAAACTTGCAAGCAAATTCTACCACATGAATCAGCCTTAACTGCCTCTAATTTATTGTTGATTAGTTTTCTTGGTCCCTCCACCAATCGCTACAGGAGATGAAGTCGTAGAGATGCTTCGTGCGCGAACGGCCGACGATGGGCGTCCCAAAGGCACTGCCCAGCAGACAATCACAGAACGGACGGAGCTTATTAGTATCGTCCATATTATGTGCGAAATGTATTGTGTGCGAAAAGACAGAATCTATTGATTGTAATGTTAGTGCCGCGCATAGATGAATAGGCTTCTTTCGAAGGTCACGCTTACCTGGTTGTTTCATCGGAAAACACTGGAATATAGGGAAACTCTATAAAACCATCAACTCGTGAAACAAAACCGTCTAAGGGAGCACACGTACAGGTGCTTGATATTCGAAGCCCAATATGCATGATGAAGAACGTACTCACACGCCTATCAGGTCAGAAGTGCATAGCGCGCCGCCAACTGTGCAGATTTTCCTTTCAACATTGCTTGCGGGCCAAACGCCGCTGAGTAAAAAGCTTGTCACGATCATCCAGCGCCCAGCTGGGTCTCTCTCTGATCTATGGTGCCTGGAGCGCGTCTCCGACCGGCGTGCCTACCGCGTCCTCAAAAGTGATCCCTCGATTTCCCCATGACGTCATGAAAGTGTCATGCTGTTGCCTGCCGCGAGGTGGCTACGGCTGACGCCGTTCTGCTGCGGGTCAATCTGCTCTCAAACAGTCTACGGAAACCAAAGTAGTACGCGAGATGGGACGCCGCGACGACAGCGACCCTGACGTCCGCTCGCCCTTTTTCGCCAACATTTTCTACGACCAACCGCCAGGGTCGCGACATCCGAGAACATGACAGGCCGACTCCTCGGACATAATTTATCGCCACTTCTGGTACCACTTTTGATGCAAGGGTGGGGTGTAGGACGCTAAACGCACCAGTAGAAAACACGTTCCAGGCCATGCGGAGTGCAAGTTTGTCTGCTTCTTGCACAGGGGCTGTGATGATGTCAGAACGCCGAGCTCTTATTGGCTGATTGAAAAAACAAATAGTAGATCGACCTCAAGGCATCTATAGCATTGAGGTCTACCCCTATCCGTCCAGTCAACGCCAATCAGAACACGGCGTCGTTCCGACGTCACCGCAGCCCCTGTGCAAGAAACGACGACTTGATCTCCGAATTCCACCACCTAGAAGACAAAAGGCCTACGCATGACGTCATCGCACTGGAGGCGACGCTGGCGCAAGCTAGGCCGTACTGCGGGGACGGATTGGTTCTGACGTTTGGGGAGAAAAAGCTTGGGCCTTGTATTCTAGGGTGTTATTGTTCCAGGCACCGTACTTTGGTTGTGTCGGACGGTGCTAACGGGGTGGACGCGGTCTCTTCGGCAGCACCCGGCGAGCTGGGCCTGGTCCCGGAGTGGCAAGCGGTGCACTTCCGCTTCTCGGAGAGCGTGCAGAACCTGCACGTGGCCAAGGCCCACCTCTGGGTCTTCGTGTCCTCCAACCAGTCCTTGTCCGGGGCCGCCTGGGTCACGCTGTACCAGGTGGCCAGGGACGCCGTCCGGGGACCCCATCTGGTCAAGGTGAGCAGAGAGCCGCGCTCGAGGCATTGTCTCCGCCCGCGCGTGCATGCAACGGCTTGGATGAAGCCACAGTCGCCCTGCTGATGCAAAAGACACTCGCTGCAAACATGATGACGAAGTATATGTGGACACGCGTCAAGCATGTTTGAGGCATGTTACGCATGTGTTTACTTCGAACACGTCTGCAGGCAGTGTTTGCTATGACCAATCAGACGGGATCCTCATGGAAAGAAGAAAGTCCGCCTCAGGCAGTGTCTGCAAATTTTGTACACCCGTAATATTAGTCGGAGAGCATTTTATGGTTATGCGCGTCTTTTCGACGCTTCTCAGTCATTCGCCTCTTTCGGATAGGCGGTCACTGACAGCTTACCGAATGTCGCCTCATTGTGTTCACGCTTCCTTCTTCTTCGACTTTCTTATCAGGCCGTGATCTCTTTGTATAAAAAGAGATAAAGAAAGAGGTGCTCCTCGTGGTCGCCGCGCCCCGCCTTCGTGGTTCGCCGTCTGGCGTTCCCGTTTACGCAGTGTGCTCCAACCGTTAGCCTCCTCTATCACCTCACAAAGCCGCTGGCACCTTCGACGACGGAGCCATACAGCTGAGTGGCCGGTCGCAGATTTGGAGCGCGAGGATCTGGTAGCACAGAGCATCCAACAGCCATTTCTCGAGGAACCTGGACGTCAGCGCACAGGCTTTTGCAACGGCGAGAATCCTGAAACACACTTGTTCGCTCGGGAGAAGTTTGTTTCGGCGTCTCGCCGCAGCAAGGCGCAAGTCACGTGGCTCTCCTCTCATCCGTTGTCTGCCGCTCCGCCTTTTTTATTTCGGCGGCCGCGTCTCGTGGCGATCTGCCTGGCTTTGTCAGTATATAGGAGGCTATGGCTCAACTCCCCCGTAACTATGCGGGCAGAAACTGAGGGAGAGGAGGAAACGAGACAGAGCGCGGGGACGCAAGGAACGCCGAGCTGCCTTTATCTCTACTGCACTCGTCGCACGCGCTTAAGAATGCGGAACGCCGGCGTCTGTGTTCGAACGCGTCCCTCGAGTGCAGTGGAGAAAAAATGGCAGTTATAGCTTTGCCTCCATTCACCGATCATTACGGTCGGAGCTCGGCTTTCCGGCGTCCCCGCGCGCTCTCGTTTCCTCCTTTTCCTTCATCTCTGCTCGAATGGTCACCGACAGCGGAAAACGGCAGGGCGTAGCTTACTATTTTCAGTGTTCGTGATTGGTGGTTCGGCCTTCCTATCGTCCGATGCCGCCACCTGATTAGCTGTGGAGAGATAATGAGATACGCAGGTGAGTCCCGCGCATCAAATTAAGCTGTCGATCATCATAAGTAAAATTTCATTCCATATCACTCCAACAATACAGGTCTACGATATTGTTTGTTTTTTATCCTCGTGGCTTAAACCCTGGCCGTCTGTTGATACGACTGCAGCGTATGTACGACGAGCCAAATAAATAACCCTGAGGTCCTTCACTGGCATTAAAAGTGTTTTACTCGCGACTGCTACTCGTTAGTCCTACCTTTCACCTCGTGTACGTGCGCCCCTCCTAAGCCCTGCCAGCTGTTTTAGGGCTTAGCAACCCATGAACATGACCTCTTACAAAATGGCATACACGATCCCATACCTGACACAATGGGGGTAGGCCCTGATCTTAATTCCTAAACGTACCCCGAGATAATTCTTACAATAACGTAGGAAAACCATGTTCGACTATATCCAGTTCGACTGATTGGTACCTTCGCCCGGTTCTCGGTCTTGCCGATCGGCCCATGGCAAATTGCCGTATTCGACGAAATATCCTACCAGTTGCTCGACGATAAACGCGCTTCAGATGAGTTGCTGTGGATTCGACCCTCGGACACAGACCGCGTTGTTTATTTTTCACGGAGGCTGCTCCTTTCTTCGGAAAACACACCCTTATCTTTCTGTTGATTTTTTCTCTTATCAGTATTGGGACGTTTCTCCAAGTATCCGGTTCGATCACATAGGTTCCCCCGATGTTGGGCAACCCGTGTTATGTTTTCTTCAAAATAAGCAGGCAGAAACGCCGACTTTTTTTTTCCGACATCGAAAACAGACACCGCAGAAACACCGAATCTTTTGGTAAAAGTTATCCCTAGAAAACACTAGAAAATTCAAGAAAAAAAAATAAACAAAGAAAACGCAGAACTTTAAAGGGGCGGTGCAACGATATTCAATTAGAATGTTTTTCACTTTGCGAGCTTACTGGCAGTAGTGGGACCCAAGGATACTCGCACGCATCGCCACTGACCAAGAAACTCCTTTGTTGCGCTGTAATTTCGAGGACAAAACCTAGTGTTTTCATTCAATCTCTCCTCGCAAAACCCTGATGACGTAGCTGGGCGGTAGCAGTACCGCCTGAGTGACGATATTTGAATGTGGCTCATAGATTGGACCCGAGCATGGCTGTGGACACTCGATTTGAGCTCGTAATAATCGATACCTCGACATTCATTCGGGTAGTGGCCGCGTGTCCAATCGCTGCAACGACGACAATAGCCGAGCCATAACAATGTCTGGAACTCAGCGCGTGTCCTGTGCTTTGCCAACCCCAGCAGCGT
Source organism: Ixodes ricinus (assembly GCA_037355805.1). Classification (NCBI taxonomy): domain Eukaryota; kingdom Metazoa; phylum Arthropoda; class Arachnida; order Ixodida; family Ixodidae; genus Ixodes; species Ixodes ricinus. The sequence continues at coordinate 57,197 of JAZHYW010030862.1, read as the reverse complement.
GGCTATGATCAACATTGGCGGCATATAATCGGCTCCAGATCCCGTGGCCGCTTGTTCTGGCTGCGAGTTGAGGGAGAGAACGGTGCTCGTTTTTCTTTATTCTTTTTCTGCGACTTCGATTGCGTGTGGTGGAAAACGAACGGGTATTTCACAGGTCATTAACGTGAGGGATCCGTTCTAAGCGGTATTTGCGCAAAATAAAAAAGTCGTTGCATTGCCCCTTTAAACATAACTTCCGTTTTTCATTTTTTCAAAAGTCCTTGTTATCGCCTGTCCGCCATCGCTTGATCATGCACTCTGATCATGTATTGGACAATTGGGTTGAGTCAGCGTTCGGCAGGCAATCGGCTCGGCTTGTAATGAAAACGAGCGTTGCGTCACCGTTCGGTAAAGACTCGGATCCAATCACACGCCTCGTGCCAAAGAAATGGCGACCATCATTGTTGCTTGATGGGATTTTTGAAAAGGGTCTACGCAAAGCCCTAGTTCGTCTGCTTATTTTGCAGGGGTTGGGGTGACGTGACAACGCAGTGCTCTGATTGGCTCTGACTGAGAGGATAGTGGGTAGACCTCAAAGCAAGCTGCCTTGAGGTCTACTACCACTATCCTTCAATCGGAGCCAGTCAGAGCTCGGTGTTCTGAAGTTACCACAACCCCTGCAAAAGAAGCAGACGAACTTTCCCTCGGCATTACTTCTGTTACCACAAGGGCTCCTCGCAGTCCACCAGCACGAACAACTCGGGGAGCTAATGCACCCTCCGAAGAAGAAGCCATGGAAACTTCTTAATAAAGCATGCAACTCACGCGCTCAACTCTCGTATAAAATTAAACTCGTCTCGATCATGCTTGTGATAAACCGGGGAGCACACCACGAGTGTGTTGTGCGTGCAAGGCGTCCCAAACTAATCAGAGCCCCTCGTAACGGAGCGACGATAATCGTAACCTACGCGTATAATGCGTGCACGACACAAGCTGCGCTTCTCGGGTTTATCGTTACTCTGTTTCATACTTAGTGCGCAACGCTGTCAGAGCTAATGGCGCGAGCGCGTGGCTTTGACTAGCGTTTCACAGTAAGTATGCGAAACAGAGTATAGATCGGCTAAAAGACAAGTTGAGTGGACGCTCGGTTCGCAGCTTTGGAAATGACTTTTTCTTCCCACCGTCTGGAGACTTGGCGAATCATCAGTTCTGCTAAAGTAGCCCCGGAACGGATTATTCGGCAATGCCCCCCCCCCTCCTTGCGCCAGGAAACAAAACCTTCTCTCCACAGAAATAGGCTGACGGTGGGCGCAAGATACAACCTAAGTTACAGGTCCGTTACAGAAACTTAGGCATTGGTCTTCGGCTAAATCTCTTCTTGTTTTTTATCATTATTTTGATTTTTACCGGCAATGCCGGTGAGGGAGACAGGAAACAAATTCTTGCTGCCCGATTGGGCCCCTACCTTCGTATACAGTTTTAAAACAGAAAAAAAAATTCTACAAAAGTGAGAAGTCACGCAGTTGAAGATCAAGCCATGCAAAATATAACACAATGCTAAAAACTATATTTCCCCGAAAACTACGCAATAGAATCTGTAAAGCCGCCGACAAACTGCTCATTCATTCTACAGAGTGTGTTTGCTGCAGACATGAGGAGAAAATGATCAGCGGACATGCCTGAATCATGTTGGACGCATGTCCGCTTCATACATGCTTCGAAAATGTCCGCAAACAGTGTTTGTGTGTCCAATATGTCGTAGTACGAGGAAGAATCAGACGGCGGTGTACAGACGGTCTCTTGCATGATGCATTGGCGGCATGACCGCGGCTTTAGTGTGACGCCATAGCCTCCTATACATTGACAAAGCCTGGCAGATCGCCACGAGAAGCGGCAACGCCGAAATGGAAAAGGCGAGCGGCACACAGACGGAAGAGAGGAGGGCCACGTGACTGGCGCCCTGCTGCGGTGAGACGCCGGAACACACTTCTCCCGAGCGAACAAGTGTGTTTCGGGTCCTCGCCGCTCCGAAAGCTGTGCGCTGACGTCCAAGTTCCCGAAAAATGGCTTCTTTGATGCTCTGTACTACCAGATCCTCGCGCTCCACATCTCCGACCGGGCACTCTATGGCTCCGTCGTCGAACTGCCAGGCTTTGGGAGTATAGAAGAAGCATGTGCTAAAGCGAAAGGCGCCGCCAACACGCACCCACCTGATTCGCCTGGCGCCGGGTGCCCGGACGAAAGAGGAGGAAGGGCAACCTGCGCCGCGGCTTCTGGCTCCAGCTGGAGGCCAAGAAGCTGGTGTCGTGCACTGGATTTCCGGCACCCCGGCCGACAACCTGGGCCTCGTGGTGCACGCGTACGACGCCCAGGGACGCAAGCTGCTCTGCCGTCCGCAGACCCGCACGGGGCCCGGAGAGACTCGCTGCAGTGAAAGTGCCACCCTCTTTCGAGTTAACGACGGCGCCTTGAGTGCCTCAAATCAAAACGGATTCCTCGAGAGGTATCTTGTCTAAGGTCACATGAGATCCCATGAAACGCGGGACGGCAATTTTGGCGCGGATATTTGTACTCCAGAAGCTCTCTCACTGTTCGTTTCGTCGCATCTACACATGCAGATACCGTTAGCGCGAACAAGGAGGGTCCGGTGGCCGAGTGAGTGAGGTACACCACAGCTCGGAGCACTTGGCGCAATAAAGGTATAAGAAAGAAGCTCGGAGCACTTGGAGTGACAGCTCGCGCTGCAGAAACCACCAGTCTTGGGTTCGACCCCCGTCCCTGCCCGTTTTAATCCGGATGAGCATCGTGCTGACGAGCGGCCGTACGTATCACTACTGCGTGGGGCACGTCGAGAGAACCCAGAGCTCTCTAGTCCCGAACGTTTAATTTGTTTTTGCTTTTTGCACTGCTTGAGGACACCCCCTCTTCAGCGCGTTTCCTGTGTAATTTTTCTCCAATACCTGTCCGGCGTTTATTGCATTTTAGACAATAAGTATTTATTTACTTGCCTCCTGGCCAAAGACAGACACAAAATGCATTAAAATAGGAGTCTACGCGCAGCAATCTGGTGATAAATCATCCTACTAAAAAAACCGCGAGCTGCAGGACGCAGAAAGAGAACAAAAAATATAAAGTTGTCCCCTTCTTCGGTCGTCGTCTCCGTTTTTGTTTTGTTTTTCTTCCAAATATGTGTAACATCAACCGAGCTCGCTTGTTTACTTACTCTTTCTTAGATTTCTGTTTCAGCGTGTGTTCCTTTAAATATACACTTAGGCGTATATTTACAGAAATAGCTGTTATGGTCTCTTCCTTTCACTCACAATGATGCAGGGCGTCCGTCGTCAATATCCCCGAATGCTTGAAAATAAAAATCTAAGAGACTCGCCGCAGTTTACTCAGGATTTGACTTCGGGACCGCTGATTGTGAAGTGAGCGCGCTACTTCACTGAAGCCACGCCAACTGTAGCCTAATAAACCGCATGTGTCGAGGACAGCTGCGCATACAGTTTCGCGCAGCGTCCGCAAGATGGCCGCAGTTGTGGTGACGTCGCACGCAACACTCGAGTCTCATGCTGCGTTCGTTAGAGGGCTTCTATGCGTATAAAATAAACGAGTGTGTCACTTTACGAGCAGACATTGGCAGAAGGCTCGCACGTAATCCGGTATTCCCACGGTGCGAGAAATCTGGCGCTTCGCCCCGCGGACTGCGCGTCACGTGATGCTGACGCTCACGCCTTTCTGCGGCGGCACGGTGACTACCTGAGTCAGCCGCTTCTACCAAAAGGAACGATGGCATGCAGCACGTCATTGAATAGAGAATGCCAAAGCTGATCAAAACTAACGAGTTAAATTCTTCAACTGACGATGATATTGCGTGTAGTTTTAAAAATATCACGCAATCTCAAACTCGTGGTTTTTTGCGTCTATGCGGCAAAACCCGAAAAAATATCTGCTAGAAAACGATGGCAACACCGGATTGCGCAGTTGGCCGCGGCCGCGAACGTGACGTCACTGTGTGACCTTAGTCAACGTTATTAGATTACCTCAGTTGTGGAACTCCCGCGGAGGGGGTACTCCCCCTCACTCACTTCGATCCGCCTGGAGTCGTTCGAAGCGCCCTCTATAGTTTCGTTTCATAACTGTGCGTTCCAAAGAGCACAGCTGAAGCGCCAAATGGCGATCACAACGCCGCCGTTTCTCCCGCAGCGGTCACTCGAGGAACTGCACGTGACAGCTATTTTTGGCTTCAATCGGCCATTTCGGAGCCGAAAAGGGTTACAGGGGTGCCACCCTTGTCTCCCCAGCGGACGCGCCGCGAGATGTCACCGAAGTTAAAATGCACCTAGGTCGGGACGCGCTACCTGAAATCCCCGCTGAGGCATGGTTGTATAAAAACAATATTAATTGTGCTGCAAAACCTTGAAAACTAAAAATTTTAGAAAACATCACGCGCCCCCATTTTGTACTAATCTCCAATAAAAGTTACTACAAAAAGAGTTTTTTCCGTTGGTTTTTACGTTTCTAGTAACGTTGAAACGAACGTATCCCGATTCAGTTACCAAAGCAGCCGTCCGGCGGCGCGTCGAGCGACTCCGGGCGAGTCGTGGTGAGTGAGGGGGGTACTGTTCGTGCATGCAGCGTCTATGAACAGTTCCGTAACTGAGTTAATCTAATAACGTTGGTGCTGCGGTACGCGTCGCCCAGTGTTGCTTGACTAAAAGCCAACCCGCTCGCCACCTGTTAAAGAGCAGCTGGTCGCATCTTTAAAATCGTTTGTAGTGGAACTACCCGGCTTCACTTTGACGTAATATTTCACGTGTGTTCACATTTCGTGCCACTAAAGGCGATACCAGTCATTTATTTTAGTTTTGTCTCGACCGGGGTTTCCTTACGACATGGCCTCCCAACGCAAAAATGGCTACATGGCACGCATCGACGACCTCACGTCACCGGATGCCGCAGCTATGGCCCACGGGTCGCATGGCACAAGCCTCATAAACCCTGATTCTGTTGCAAAAGACAAGATTTGACTATACAGTGCCTCCAGAACACGCCGTGAAAGAAGGAGCGATGGACACTTTAAACGTAGAGAGGCCTCCAGCTTCAGAAAACCGTATAATGTGACAGAACAACTAAACAGGTCCCTGTTCACAACTAAATATCGGTAAACTGCTTCTTGTCGCAGTCAACGCTTATGCGGAGGCTCCATCAGTACCTCTCAGCACCATTTGCAAGCACTCTGATTACATTTATCGATACAATCATCCCATTCTGTCCAAGGGTTGTCTCGTCTTTCAGTGCCAAATTCGACGAGCTACTATAGGTATATTTCAATGGAATGCCAGAGGACTGAAAACACGTCTTTCAAATTTTCGCCAGTTTATTCGAAAGTACAGTTTTCCGATAGTTGTAGTATGTGAATCTAAAACTCCCAGATGATATGCGACTCTCAGAGCACTAAATATTTTCACTCCGCAAGTCAAATCTGGCCCTTCAAGAGTAATGGTTGCGGTGCGGAAAGAACTCACATATGTGGAAACTCAAGACGTTCTACAACACTCCGATAATGAATACGTGTGCCCAACCGTCCAAAAAGTAAAGTGTAAGGTTTCTGGTAATCGCAGCGTACATACCACCGAGTTCCAGGTTTGGAAGAAGAAGGACTGGAAGACGTTCTCAACATCTGCCCGGCTCAACACATAATGACCGGGGATTTCAACGCCCATCACCCAGTGTGGAAACTTTGCACATGAGCACGCAAGGAAGACGCCTGGCTGACCTCGCTGCTTCACACCCATGCTTTACTACTAAATGACGGGAGCCGGACGTGTCCACGCGCCGCAACACGCAGTTACTGCCCGACGTGACATTTGTACAAACAGCATTCTCCTTCTGCGGGTTGGTTCACTGACATTGTGACGCACGAAAGCGACCATATATGCCTACCTACACAACAATCAAGTCGTTACAAGGCGCGCCAAACAGAAAACAGCATAGCGAACGGGAACTGATGATACTTTTACGGACTCAGTGGAGCAGGCTTGTGACAGCCCTGTCAGCTTGTCTGACTTTGAGAGTGCCACTCTTGAGCCAAGAACGCTGCGACTAAGTCCTATAACCTTTCATGCAACCGATCCGTCATTGATTCGGAATATGAATGATTGCAGTGCAATTCGCCGACGAGCAGAGCGCGAAGGCGAAACAAAAAGATGCAAAAAGACCTACGAAAAGCCTTAAAGGTCCACAGACACGCACGGCGGCACCTGCAGAAGCTTTCGTGCTTGTACAAAAGAGCTGAATACCTGTTTGTGCTTCAATGGATCCCAAAAAGCCCTTTCAACATAAGGTGCAAGGGATTGCACGTGGAGTAAAAACACCACCACAAACAATTACGTCCATTTAAGGCTCAAGCTCGGGATATCAATACAGTGTTCCGGAAAAATGTATCGCCGAAGAGTTTTGTGCAGCCGCTCTGTAGCTCAATAACTAACTTACAACAAGGATACAGAACCGGTGTCGCAATTCCTCCCACAGCGGATGAAAGAACGAGCGTGCCGTTCAGCATGCAAGGAATGGAAGCTGCGCTCGTCCCTGTAAAATTCGAACTCATCACCCTGGTCCCGACGGTGTAAAGGGTATTCAGGCCCAATTTCCGTAGTATTAGAGGCGAAGACGAGGCTCCTGACACTTTTAAACATGTCGTGGGAAATGGTCTTGAGTCTGCACGTGGGAAAACGGAGCAGTACAATTCCCTCTTACTCAGGCAAAGGGCGCGTCAATGCTCGCTGTATCGTCCTATTGCCCCATTGCTCTTGCAAGCTGTACAGATAAGATGACGAAGAAAATGATCATCTTTCGCATCGAATGATATCTGGAACAAAAGCGGTATTACCCAAATGTAATGTCCGGATTTCGACGTGGTCAAAGCTCCATCGACAGTTTGATAGATCTCGTGACCTCCATAAAACAATTTAAGTCGGAGGGACCGTATAGGTGCTGCGGAATTTCTATATGCCAAGATCGCATTCGATTCCATCTCTTAAAGTGCCATATACAATCTCTAAGACAACTTGGACTCTGTGGTCCTATTAATCGATAGGCCTAACCAGCTATCTCAATGACAGATTTATTTACACATCAGTTGAGGCCGAAGATACACGCCTCTTTCACGTGACCGAGGATGTACCACAGGGATAAGTGCTGAGCTCCAACGCTATTTCAACTACCGCTCATAAGCCTTGTGGAAAAACTTTCTAATACAACTTGTGCTTCACTGTATGTAGACGAAATTTGTATTTTGACATCAAGAATAACGCGATTGCAAGTAAGTCAAGACTTCAGCGAACATTCAGTATTTTGCATAACTACCGAAAACACCGTAAACTGTGAGGATGGAAGCTTGGGCGAGTTGGTAAAATATCAAAACAACAACAGCGCAAGACAACAACAACACACACATAGGACGCACACAAGAACACACTGCGCTGACTTCCAATTCAATTGTATTTTTGGGTTCTTCTGCGCGAGGAACGAGAAGGATAGCAAAACTGCTTCGTATTTCACGACTTCGTGAGATGCGCAACAATACTTTCCGTATCTCGCTTGCGTCTCATCCCTCCATCTGCCTCAAATTCTAGTTCTTTTCCGAAGTGTCTAGCGTTACGTCCGACGTAACCCAGTTACGTCCGAATCCGCCTTCCCTAGGTTCACGGGGGAGAGAGAGGAGGGCGGGGGGGGGGGGGGGGGAGGGTTAGGTATACGCGTTTCCAGTGCTCCGTCCGGACGTAACGCTAGCCACAGCGTTCTTCTTTTTTTGATAACGTCAAGGATGGGGCACTAACAGAGCGATCTTTAAGTCGTGCAATCCTTTCTGCGTCAACGATTTCTCTAGTGAGCTTCTGGCTTCTACTACCTATAACAGAACACCACGTAAAGTCGGCCTCACAGCCACAATCCTGACAGTTTAGACCTAAACGTCCGGAGATCACTTTGTGGGTATTATAGAAATATTATAGTAATTTTTCAAATTAAGCTTTCTGTTGCGAGTACGCCAGCGTGCTGTCTCTTTTCCTCTTGTCGTTGTTTTTATTTGCGTTCAGTTCAAATTCCCTTAACGCTTCTCTCAAGCAATGCCCATTTTTCCCTATATACTCTTTGCCCCATGAAAGACGAATAGAATAAACTGCATCGTTCATACAAGAAATAAACCTTCTGCGGTGTTTTCTTGTGCAGCGTATTTGCTGGCTGTTAATATTAATTCTTTTGCTCAAGCCGGACAGCTTGTTGGGGGCCGAAAAGACTACATTCAAATTTTCTCGGTTCCCGATCTTTTTTCAGCGCGTGGGATACGTCGTGAATATAGGACATGATTACCACTCATTTTTGTGAGTCCCTTAACAGTCTGTCAGTGTCCCTACCTCGCTTTATATTTTCCAGAATGTTTTCAGCCACGGAAGTAATAGGAACACGAGATAGCCTGCTGAAACCAGCCTGGAATAATGACATTCTAAACTGTTTGTTCGCGACGTCGGGTGTACTGCGGTGCTGGAGGCTCATGATATGGAGGCGCCACATACGAGCGAGCCGGTGGCGGTGATCGTCGGGCCGTTGCGGCTTAGGAAAGCTTCGGTTCCTCGGGGGCTGGCACGTCGACGAGTGTACGGCTGCAAGACCCGCTGGACCTCGTGCGTGCGATCTTGTCGACTGAAAGTAACACCGGGACCTCTGCAGGAGAAAGCAGCTTCTGGAGCTCGTCCCGGACGACGACGCGAATAATCTCGCGGATCTCTGGGGTCCTGGGGCCAATGTCGCAGATGAACGGCGTGGGGCCGGCGACGACGGAAAGTCGCTGGTAGTGAGTGGCTCCCGCAAAGAGGGTGCATTCTATGTTCGACGCCTCCGACACGAAAGCCTTGAGCGGTCGAAGGTGGGTTGCATACTAGGCCTCCAAAAATGTTTTCCTTTACGCCGCGCATCAGAACCTTCAGCTTCCTTTCTACCGCTGCCTGAGAGTCGGCGCGTGCACTCAGATGTAGGACGTCTTCAACGTAGCTTGTGATGCTCTCGTGGGGCCTTGCGTCCTCATTCGAAAGAGGTCCTTGGCTCTCTTCCGTCGGTGCTGACTGGCGAACGTCTGTCGATTTTCGGCTGGTCCCATGACGTAATCGAGGTTTCATGATTCTCGAACCAGTGCCGCACCTTGCCATCGAAGTATAAAGTAGATGTTCTGCAGGCATTGCTCAGGCGTCCACCTATTATGCCGGGCCACTCGCTCGTACTGGTTGATCCCTGTCATCGATGTCTTCGTAAACGTCACCGTGGAAAGGCGTTGGCGTACGAGGAGCGACGGGCAGGTGAACGACGTGGGGGATTGCGGCGGGAGTCTCAGTTTGCAGGTCCCGGGAAGTCATAGTTGCTCCCATCGACTTCTTTCTCTAGGGATCCGGTAGAAGTCCAAATTCTGGGGAATGATCTTTGGTGGGGCGGCTTGCTCGGGTCTCGGTAGTCTCAACGGACGGACTTTTTGAGCCGAGAACTGGGCTTGCGCTGCGAGACCTCGGAGGGGTACACTCCATGGGATGCGGTACCCCCACCTCCGCCAGAAATGTCACGAATGAAGGCGGCGAGAGGATAAACAGTCAACTGAAAATAAATGTTTAATCGGCGAACTTGAGCCAAACAAAATAAACAACAAGCGTCGAGACAGCAGGAAAGTGTGCGACGATTTGGCGGCGTGACAGCAAGCAGAGCGAGACTGACTCGACAAGGTACCGCGAAGCTCCTTATCTAGTGTGCGTCGCTGCCTCGAAAATCCGGCTCAGAAGGTTCGAGCGTCGAGCGTTCAGGGTTATAATGAACAGGCACTTCCAAAAAAAGAAAGTAGGACGAAATGATAAAAGTTAAGTCCCGAGTAAGAATAAACAGGAATCTTCTAGAAGTCCGTGACCGAGCGTTGCTTGCTCAGCCCTACGCGTGGCAATATATAGAATCCCCCAAAATTCACGTGCCGATTATTAGAAGGTCGGAAGCCCTACACAATGGCGGAACAAATGACATCATAGAAGTGCAAGTCATTCCATAAGATAGCGAATGTCAGAGCGCGGCCAACGCTAGGAGCCGACGAGCCAATCAAATAGCATCAAAAGTGCATCGTCACCACGCGCATCATCTTTTTTTTGTGGGTTTGTTTTTGCCTTCTAATGTGACCAAACGCATGAAGTGTGCCGTGCCGTTGCGGTTTTAGTCACCCATTGTACAGGGATTCCACAGCTGCCAAAAGAGCGCAGTATTTCGAAAGGGGTCTGTTGGTGCCGTGCGCGATAGAAAGCGTTGTTCTTGTCGGTCTGCCCTGATTGGCCGAATGCTGATTATGACGTCAGCAAAAAATTTCTCATCCAACAGGAACAGCAAGAATGTAAGAACTTGAATTTTGACGGTGTTGGCAGTGTTGCTTTTAAAGCAAATGATTTCAAGTTGCCACCATGCTAATTATAAACGCAATCGAACTTGGTCTTCGCAAGGTATGGACGTCACGGGAGGGAAAACTACGAGGGCGCCACCAAAACATCTCGACGCTAATAGGGCAAACTGGGCGTTGCTGCTAGCGAACGGTTAAGAGAACATTATTCTAATTGACCCCGTAAGTGATGACGTCACAACATGGCGTCTGGGTCCAAACAAACGGTTGCTAGGGACGTTGCTATGGACTAATGCATGGAGACTCCACATGAGGCTAGGTTTTTGCTTACAAGTAACTAAACAATTTTTTGTAAGCAACCTAACTTCTTGATATCTAATTATGAAGATGTTCTTGTCGTCTCAGTGTCCTATCGCAACGATGCAAGCCATTTCTGAAGTCTTACACTCCGCTTTGCTTTGGTAGCAGACGACACGATAGATTTGCTGGCCTCGGTAAACGAGCGACAAAAACAAGTGCATCACCATAACCGTAGAGGCCTCCGCAATGTGCGTTTTTTTCTTTCTGTGAACAACTTAGCTTCGTTACGAGGGGTGAAAATGCAGTAAAATCAAACCACGTCATGCAGATCAGTTACGACGACGACCTGAAGTGCATTCATTACCGGCGTAGTGCAGGCCAGCATGAGAAACAAATCGTACGCCGTCGAGGTAAGTCGTTTGTTATTGTTATTATTATTGTGGTTGTCAGGTTATTAAAGAATTGCATGTCTATCGCGATTTCGCAGTATTTTGCTTTTTTTTCCCCTTTGTATACATCAAATTCTGTGGATGTGCTCTTTTGGTGACGATCTTCATCAAACCCGCGATGCGAGTACAATCTGTAATAAACTCACCTTATGTTTTTTATCCAGTTCTTTCGCGCTTTGGGGTCTTGCGGAAATCTGAAGAAACTGCAAGAATCTTCCTCCACGCGATGGTTACAACCAGGTATACGAAGCACCCTCGCATAGCGCGAGTCCGCAAACAAAATTTGGGATCTCAGCCGTTCGCCTGAAGTGCTTTTCTCACGGGTGCAATACGATCTTTTAGCAGACGATCATCTCGATCGACGCCCGGACTTTCGATAAACCATATTTTGCATCGCACCCCACTATGAAATCTTACAAGTGTTTGAAACTCATTATATTTTAAACCAATGCGATGTCAGAATATCGTCTTTATTCACACGATGCAAACGACGGCCCCACTTGGGCGGCCGGCGTGCGGCAGACGGCATACTTCTTGCATTCGTCGTCTGCTGCAGGCATCTTGAGGACCGGAAGTTGCAGTCGTAAATATTTCAGAAACGAGCGATTACCGGCACACTTCTGTCGAAACATATATGACATTCAAGCTTTCTATATCTGTGATTTTTAGAAGTTTAAATCCTACTCCTGATTTTTGAACGGTCGGGGTTTCGTAGCGAAACCGAGCCACATGTATTTGTCCATAACAACGACCCTAGCAACGGTTTGTTTGGACCCATGACGTCACACTTACGGAGTCAATACCCACAAAGTGACCGCCGGACACTTGGAGCCAACACTGTCGCAATTGCGGATGTGAAGCTGACTTTATGCGGCGTTCTGTTATAGAGAGTTTTCGCCGACGTCCTTTCGTCACCATTTTGTTGTTATGAGCTAGCTGGTGCGTGCAGAAGGCGAGACATTCCGAAACCTGCTATAACACCCTCAAATTGGTAACGCACAAAAGCTAATAAGTTTCATCACGCTGACATTTAGACAAAAAATAGCGGATTGACGTGATTTGAAAACACCCTATTGGCGACGTGAGCGATCGAAAGCGTCGCTATGGTCGGCCTACCACAATTGGCCGAATGCTGACTATGACGTCAGCAAAGGATTTCTCAGCGATGCAAATAAGAGGAATGTAAGAACTTCAATTTTAACGGTGTTGGCAGTGTTGCTTTGAGAGCGCTATGATTTCAGGCTTTCACCTGCTCATTACAAACACCATCGAACTTATTGTTCACAAGGTAATGACGTCACGAAAGGTAACCAAACGAGGGCACCACCGAAACATCTCGCCGCTAATAGGAGCCTGAAGCTCAATAGAGAGATCTTTGGACAGAAAGGATTGCACGGCTTAAAGATGCATCTGTCAGTGCACCATCCTCGACGTTATCAAACAAAGAGCTAGCATTTTTGGCAAATGGAGAGGTGAGACGCCAGTGAGATACGGAAAATATTGTTGCGCCTCTCGAGAGGACGGAGAATAGGAAGCCGTTTTGCTATCCTTCTCGTTCCTGGCGCAGAACCCAAAAATACAATCGAGTAGTAAGTCAGCGCTGTGTGTGTGTGTGTGTGTGTGTGTGTGTGTGTGTGTGTGTGTGTGTGTGTGTGTGTGTGTGTGTGTGTGTCGTGCGTGCGTGTGCGTGTGCGTGCGTGCGTGTGCGTGTGCGTGTGCTGTGTGTGTGTGTGTGTGCGTGTGTGTGCGTGCGTGCGTGTGTGCGTGTGTGTGTGTGTGTGTGTGTGTGTGTGTGTGTGTGTGTGTGTGTGTGTGTGTGTGTGTGTGTGTGTGTGTGTGTGTGTGTGTGTGTGTGTGTGTGTGTGTGTGTGTGTGTGTGTGTGCCTTGCGCTGTTGTCGTTATGGCACCGTGGACTAGAGGTTTCAACATGAAAGTCAACTGCAGTCGCTTTTACGCGTTGAAGCATAGATAATTACCCATTGAAAATTTGTAGGGAAGAAATTCCATCTGTAAACAAACATCTGTTCATAGGTGTCGTCGTTGATCGAGGTCCTGACATAGACACCACACGTCCAGCATCTTAAGAAAAGGCTTTCAGCATTTGTCCTATTAACCCGGTTCATCAATGGCACCACATGGGGAGCGACGGTTCTTGCTCTGCTGTGCCTTTACCACGCCATTTTTGTGGGAATACTGCGCTACAGCCTTCCCGCATTCAATGGCACTGCAAAAGACAAACATGAAGGTGCTACAGAGCCTAGGGGCTCGAGGCTCTTCGTTGCTGCCCCGGTCTCCGTCGATCAGCTTCGACGCCAGGCACGATAGCAGAATCCAAGCACTTCTTAACGTTGTTCTTCAAGTTCAAAAAACCTAAACCAAACCAGACATGGAAACGACACCTTGTCGATATTACGTCGTGAAGACCGTCTTCCAGCTATGCTGGGCTGATATTACACTATACGCAAGAGTTTTCGACACAATTGATAATACCAGAGAAAATACAGCTACTCCACCTTTGGTCACACCCGCACCATTAATAACTTCTGACATCCCCGGGATAACTGGTAAACGTAATAGTCCTCTCATAATGCTGTATCAGCATGCAATGACCACCATATATGGACCCTATAGATATTGTGTGCGTGTGCTTACCGATGCTTCCACGCGTGAAAAGAGCTCAACTGCTGCTGTCGTGTTTTCTACTAGCCATTTCATTATCAAGCAAAAACGTAGTCACAGGACATCTTCATTCACATCTGAATTGATTGACATCCGGGAAGTGGGGAGACACATCGAAGGGCAACAACCGCAATCATTGACAATATGCACTGATTCCAAAGTTGCGATAAAAAAACCTCCAGTTAGCTATGGCACGTGGCGTTCACCAAGAACTTGGTTTGAACATTATATTACTTGTAATCAGGTGCAAAGCAAAAGGGCATGACACCCACCTCCAGTAAAATCCAAGCCATTGAGGTATCTCTGAAAACGAGGCAGCTGATGCAGGGGCGACATCGGCCTATCAAAATGAGCGCACTTTGAAACTTTCTTTCTTCAAATCAGATACCAACTCGGCAGTGCGGAGTGTAGCCAAGCGCCCGGCATCCCAGATGTGAACTGATCCTGACTATCACCACGCCCGACTCTACGCTCTTGATCCGCATATCACTTTTAAATATCCATCACGATTTCCACGCAGGTCTCAGTCAGTGCTACACAGACTGCGATCGGGGGTAGCGTTTACCCGACACTTTCATCACCGTATAAAGAAAAACAGAGACAGCCTTTATTTCCCAGTTTGAAATGTCCGAGAAACCGTAAGTCACCTCATATGTGACTGTGTCATCTATGCCGTGGAACGAGAACACGTTCAAAAGACGGTCCAAAGCCTCGACAACAAACCTTATTCCTGTGGCAAGGTGTTAGGTGCATGGCAGTGCACAGAGCATTCAGTGAGAGCGACGAAAATGCTCGTTCAATCCCTCATGACACCCCACTAATGCAATCCCTATAGTCGAGGAGGAACTAATGGCGAGTTTTACTGGGCGTTTTGGAGCGCGCCAGGATCAGTTGACCAGATTCGGAATGGAGCAAACGATCCGAACGGGGTCGCGCCGCCTACGCATCCCCAATGGAACACGACCACTGCTCCGGGATCGGCGGATGCCTTCCCGTCATTCACCTGTCCGGAAATCCCCTTTCCGCGGCCGCCGCGGTTGTTTTGAAGACGTTTTCGCAATTGTGGCGCTAAAACGTGTTCGACGCACGAGCGGCAGGAATGGCTCAGGAGCTTCTAGCAAAGATTGCCGGAATGCCCGTAGCGCGGTAAAACCTTCTCTTCTCCTTCCTGGAAAACGAACCGGCTGTCGAGCCAAGGGGTAAGCAAGCGGCCATTACGAATTCTTCTGAGGCGAGATGGGCGAGATCAGGCGAGATGCCCCGCGAGAAAGGAAGTCACGTGTGTTCACCGAGGGCTGGCCCGGCTAGCTTCCGGTTGAATCCGCCGAAATCGTTGGAGCGACTTTTCTCAGATCCAGATCGAGAGCTGGAGCGGGAGCTAATCCAAAACGACCATTGGAACACGTCCGTCTCGATCCCGATCACCCAGTGAAATAGGCTCACTCCAGAAAAGTCGATCCCGGCGCGCTCCAAAACGACCAGTGGAATTCGCCATAAGAATTGAAGCTATTTCAACCGCTAAACCCCTATCCCTTAATTTCTTTCGTCTCGTTTCATTTACCTTTTTATCCCTGTATCCCTTCCCCCCGGGGCAGAGTAGCCAGCTTGGAGTGAAGTCCAGACTTACCTCTCTGCCCTTCACTCAATATTTTTATTTTTTTGATTGGGTCCACAATCCACGCTGTGACGGTGGTTGGCCAGCGAAGCTGTGGTATCACCCGCAACGATTGCCCACTGCACGTATGAAAAATTATCGACAAAGAAAAGTAAACGCACTGTACCAAAACTTTTTATATAAACCCTTTTCTTTGCCAACGCCACCGGGTGGTGCTCCAGTCTATGACGTCCCACTGAACTTCCCGTTCATAAACAGAATGAACAACGCCCACCTTGACACCGCTTGCCTGAAATGTCAATGAAACGTTTAACCACCAATTCTCCAGGTGAACGCCAAAAGAACGAAGAAGCGGGGAGATCTGGTCAAATGTTTTGAATATTTCGTAAACCCAGCTTGTCTCTTGTAAGACGTTAAATTAAAGTAGAGAATTAAAGTAAGTTCGTTTACACGGCAAGCCGTATAAGCAGAGCTTACTTCAAATCACGTCCTGAAGCTCCGAAGGAACTGACAATCGAACATGTCACATACTCCGGTCAACCTCTAGCTGACAAGATTTAGCTCTCATTTCTTATTATCGGGCTCTCCTACAACGAATACCACTATGAATGCGCCTACATGTGAATCCTATATTACCTTACCCATATATAATTCAATATTTTAACCCCCACCAATGAAATTGAAATAAATACTATAATTCAATCATTAAGAAATAGTGGTGCCTGTGGTGAGGATGGTTTTGTGTTCCAAAACCTATAAAAGCAATCTCCTCTTTAATATGCAGTCCACTTTCATATATTTGCAACGCTATTTTGACTACTGGTACCTTCCCTGAAAAAATGAAGATAGCGCGAGTCTGTGTAATTCATAAGGGTGGTCCAAAATAATATGAATAACTATAGACCTATATCAGTACTCCCGGTTTTCTCAAAAATAGTTGAACGAGTCATTTACAAACGTCTAATGGAATTCTGTGACAAACATAACATTATTACAAATCACCAGTATGGATTTCAAAAAGGTAAATCAACTGAAATGGCACTGTTACATATAAAAATAAAATTTTAGAAAACATTGAAAATCAATGCTTCACTCTTGGATTATTTTTGGACTTTAAGAAAGCGTTCGACTCTATAAAACACGATGTTCTACTCCGGAAATTACCGCTATATGGAATAAGAGGCATAGCATTAAATTTAATACGAAGCTATTTAACGTCACGTTCGCAATTTACCGTTCTTAATGATGCTCGTTCCACTTTAGCAGATATACACTATGGTGTACCGCAGGGATCAATTCTTGGGCCGTTACTTTTTCTTCTTTACATTAATGATATAACAAATATTCCACAAACACCTGACATAATTTTATATGCAGATGACACTAATGTATTTTTTTCGGGTAAATGTTTGGATAAGATAGAAAAAGAGGCAAATACTTGGCTGTGTCAACTCCACTTGTGGTTAGATTCCAATCAGCTACAATTAAATATAACAAAAACAAAATATATAATTTTTAGAGCAAAAAACAAACTTGTTCCTAGAACAATTAAGATATTATTTCAAACTTCAAATATTGAAAGAGTAGAATCGTTTAAATTTCTTGGTGTTCACTTCCACGAACATTTGAATTGGACTGCTCATGTGAACGAAATGAGACGAGATATTTCTAGATCAATCGGAATAATTTACAAGTTAAAATATATTCTCCCACACTGGTTAAAAAAACAACTCTATATGTCATTGGTTCACTCGAGATTGCATTATTGCTTATTGGTATGGGGCACAACAACAAAAGATAATGTGAACAAATTGCTGATATTACAGAAACGAGCGGTTCGGATAATTTACAATGTACCATGGTTCGACTCCACTGCCCTTTACTTTATAGAACATAAAATATTAAAGCTGGAGAATCTTTTCTGCCTGAGAGTTGCGATTTCAATTCATTCCCAAATTAGAAATAACTCCGCTACATTTTATGACACATATCTACCTAGGGAGACAAATTACAACTTAAGACATCAGCAATTCCCTATGCCTAAAATTAGAACTAATTATGGGACTCAAAAATTGTCTTATCACATTCCAGATGTACTGAACAGACACTATTACATTTATCAACTGGCACACGAAGTTACATCCGTGTTTGTTTTTAGAGTGCGTCTACAAGATTACCTGCTCCAGTATAACTAGTGTTTCTAACCATGTGACTCGTAGTATGTATATAAGTGTTTTTTTTTCTTGCTCAAATTGTTTGTTGTAAATAGACCTGCTGTCTGTGTGTTGTACGGGTGGTTGGGACCTAGTCAGGTGATTCATTCTCCTTTTGTCCCAACCTCCTTGACTTTTGCGTCAAAATAAAACAATAAAGCAAAAAAAAATCTCCAACTTTGTTGTCCGTGTAGCATTTATGCTTTCCAGCACTGGCGACATAAGCACGCTCGACAGGATTGCAAAGACGGAGCGACCGGAAGTCGCTTGCGACGGAAGAGGCAGTTCATGTTTGTAAACAGCAAAAGGGTCTAACTAAAAGACTTCGTACACTGCCGTTGCCGCGGCAGCTTGCAACAGCAATCTTTACCGGGAAACGCATGCGGGGGGCGTTGCGTGCTTCGCATTGTTAGCGGGGCTAATGGCGTCAGTCCCCATTTCGTATTCTGCCCCTTGCCGCGGGAGCTTAGCAACCGCAATTTTTAGCGAGAAACCCATCCCTAATGAAAAAGTCATTTGTATGAGAAATTTCTTGTGTATAATAAACTCATATGAATCAGAAAAGATATATAAGAACATATAAGAACATATAAGAACTATATAAGGACTATATAAGAACACATAAGAACCATATAAGAAACTCAAGAACGAAACTTTTCACAATTTTCTTATATGGTTTTATATGTTCTTATATGTCTTATATAGTTCTTATATAGCTTTTACGTCGTTCTTATATTGTTCTTATATGTTCTTTTATATCTTCTATGATTCAAATGTGTTTATTGGACACAGAAATTTCTCATACAAATGAGATTTTTCAATAGGGATGCCGGGAGACGCTACGTGCTTCGCATTGCTCGTGCGCGCCTTATCATCTATCATGCAGTTTCGACACTTGTTTTGTGGTTTTCTCATTGACGCAAGCGTCAAACCACATGATAGAATAAGGCGCGAACGAAGATAAGGCGCGCGCGATCGAAGATAACTCGCACCCGATGGTTTTCTGTCGACTATTCTCTCGACTACTGTTCTGTCGACGGACACGAAAAAACCCGACCAACAGGTCATATACAGCTTCGGTGTTAAATATATATGCTTCCATGCGTTTTGTACGCTTATACGGCGACCAAGTGTTCCAAAATGCGTCTCTGACGCATCGGAATGCAAGGGGGAGCAGACCAATCGAAGGGCAACGTATAGAGATGGCGCAGGGAACGCGGGGTGACGATGCAGTCAAGCGCGCGCCTTCATTTGTTGACTTTGGGGGAAACAAAAGCACGTGGCCGTGTTAGGGGTAAACAAACCCACGAAGTGCGCAAGGTGCAGACGAACTTACACGCCGTATGTATGGAACTACGTGCTGCGTATGCTTCAGGTCGAATTGACCTCCGTGTAACGGTTTTCGTTAAACTCGGGCGTAAAGCCGGGGTCACACCGCGCAGTCATCATACAAAAGACGATCTCGCCAGACACGAGTCACAGCGATATCCGTGGTTCGAATGCCGCGTGCCCAGGTTTTCTCCTGAACTCATTGTCACGCGGCATTCGAAGCACGGATCTCGCAGTGACTTGCGTTCGAATCTGTGTGCAGACTGTCTTGTGTATGATGTACAAGCAGTGTAACCCCGGCTTTACGGTTTTCGTATAAAACCGACAAGAACACACAACATCTCAAACCCGGCATGCCCCTTGAAGGACGTTGTCGGGAAGTAAACGGCCGTAATCTGTGTGCGCTTCTGTGGGCAGCCGTATCTGCCGGCCACTCAAAAGATACGTGTCTTGAGTGGCAGCGTGCAACCGTTATCTCGCAGCTCTTATCCTTTCGCCTAATGAGCCTAGAAGATGCCGGTCCCGAGACGACTCGGCGGCGTGGCATTTGTCTCGATGCGTCAACAAGGGCCAGGAATAACCGAAGGTGTGCGCGACGTCTCGACGTCGATAACCAGGGCCCGGAAGTCGGCGCGAGCAGGGACCACGGCCCAAATGGGCTCGTGACACACTTCCGCGCAATCGCTTCGATTGGAGCTTGGGTACAGCAGCGCACACCTCGATCAATTCGAACAATGGTGTTTTTACATGATGCAATGAAACTTCTTTTCAAGGAGAGTTCTGCGCATGTGCAGGTTGTTCTCACGCAGCAACGAAAGCTCCAACTTCGGTTGGCGTGTGGAAGGGTAGCTGCTCTACCTCTCCGTCCTCCCCCGCGCTCTGAGTCGCAGAGGAAGTAGGAGACCATAGCGTGACACCCCTTCCGAACGCCAACCGCACTGCGGGCTTCCGCCGATTGGTGCCGTCTTCGGGCAAAAAAAAGGTCCATTTGCGAACGCTTGAACGCGAACTATGGTGTCTTGGATGTCTGGACCCTGATGTCGTTCAGGCCGATAGAATACTTGTGCGACGCAGAATGTAATGAAGAAGAAAAATTCAGCTAACGGTTGCTATGTGTAGGCTTCTTGTACACGTGGAAAGGACGGCTGGACTCTATCACTGCGCCGACGTCCAGAGACGGGGGACAGCCGCTCAACCGGAGCTCCATGGTAAATTAGATGACCGGCTCAATACAGTTCAGCTGTTTGTGTTCCCGTGGTCAACGCACACTTCAGGCGGTCAATCACGGTCTGCTCAACAGAAGAGGCCTTCAAGAAAGAAATTACGACAGTCAAACAAGGCACTCGGAAAAATGGCTACCCCACCAAGTTCATCCACGAGTCATACAAGAAAGTTGGTCACACTCTTGAAGGGCGATTCACACACTTGCGTGGAATCCGAGGAAGTGCTAGAGTTGCTAAGGCAACAGCTGTGTCGTCTCCAATGAAACAGGGTAAAAACCGGTTGATGTGGTTGTTTTGTAGCCGACGCAGCGTCTGTTGATACCGGTTATAACGAAGTCGGTTATAACGAAATAGCGGCTACAGCGAAGCGATCGCGATTTCCCATTTCCCATATCACGTGGTTATAACCGAAGTCGGTTATAACAAAATAGCGTATATAGCGAAGTGATTTCCAATTCTCGTTGACTTGGTTATAACCGGTCTCGACAGTATAGCCATCGCAACCCTCGCAGTCGGTCGGGCTCAACGCAAGTGTGCGAATCGCCCTTGAAACGCAAGACACCGCCCCTCCTTCCGGCTGCACGTGCGTCAAGCACATGGAAGGAATAAATAGGCGAGAGTCTCGCCCGCGTCGTGCTGCAGTACTCGACAATCGGCCGCCTACCTGCCGAAAAATTGTCCCCCGAGGAAAAAGGCCCAAGGACTGGTCTACAAAATTCCCTGCAACGACTTTACCGTCTCAACATCGGAAAAACTAGGAAGTAACTAGAACGTCTGCACGAACTTCGTTACGATGTTCAGGGGAAGGTACGTACAAGACGACGCGCTAGCAGAACACGTTGAGAAGAGCCGCCACAAAATCGTCTTTAAACGATTGCGGTGTCCTGGACACAGAAAGAAGCTGGCGGAGACGAAGAACGCCCGACAACGTCAACCGGTCTAAGGGGACCAGGGTGGCGCAATAAGTTTTTTGCATTTTCAGTAAATATCACTTAAAATTATTCCCTGACCTTCATAATCCACGAAACACGCGTTAGTTTTTTTGTGTTGTTTTCCCACGCAAATAATAATCATTAAACAAACAAACAAAAAAGTACAGTGTTCACCTTCTCAACTGGCAGCCAGAGCACGCGACCACGTGATCTCGAGCCAGTGATATGCCCTCAATGTTTTCCATGGCCCAGCGCTGGGGTCGTGCAGGGCAAGCACAGTGTTCCAGGCATATTTCTGGGATTCGACTATTCCGCCTTTATCCTCGAAATAAAGCGGTGACGAAGAAGGTTCTCGGACAGTGGCGTTGCGTGCGAGCATAGCAAGGTATCACTAGCGCCAGTAGGCACGTGTAAAGTTAAAAACATGCCTATCCAATACTGTTGCCCCTTTAAACGACCCGTCCCACACACAGTCCCCCATGACCAAGGGGCCGAGCTGGCCACACGAAACGTCGGGATTTTGATTATTAAAACTTGGTTAGGGTTTCTCAAGTCTTTACTAACCAGGCGGAAGTCTGTCGAAATGTTCACCTTTGCGTCCAACGTAACAGCTAGACAAACGGCGATGCGTGAAAAGGCCTTAAGGAAGCTGTAGAGCTGGATTTTGTGTCGGGAACCAGCCGGAGGACAGGAGCAGATCAAGTTTTGCGGCAGCGTTCTATTCGCGTTCAATCAGGGGGACGTTCAGCCGAATGATGTTCGTGTGACCGCCACTCCACGGCAACGGAAAGAGTTAGGTGCAAGTCACACAACGCATTTTGTGTTAAACAAAATAAAAGTTTTCTTTTAATTATTTTATCAACAACGGTATCTTACTGTGTGCTTGTTCGCACATACATACCTTGGGGTAACTATAACGTATGATCTTAAAATTCACAAATTACACAAGTAGTTGACAAATTCCCATGTGCAAGCTGCATTTTTTTTAAAATCCTATGTAACACAAGCAAGGTTCACAGAACGGTAAAAAAATATGACCCAAGTAAGACTAAGCTCTTATTGTATAAAACTCTTTCCACCAATATTGGAATATGAACGCATCATTCGGGGCCATACACATTTTCCAAACAACAACTGGAATGCACTTGAAAAGTGAACTTCGTGCAGCACATCTGGAAATACTTTACGTGTGCTTGAAGGCAACGTTCGATCGCGATGCTAGCTAATTAACTGTGAAGAAATAACTTTCGCAGATTTGTAAGTGAGCTTTTAAAGGCATTGTGAGCTTTCCTTTGCACTCAACTGTTTTGCTGTGAGCTTTTTACCTGAGAGCTTTTCTTCGCCGCCCTTACTGATCCCCAAAGCTCAAGGGGATATAATATTCTTTGTTGTTGTTTGTTGCTGTTTTTATCCAGAATTGCATTTTGATTGTACCTAACTTTGATTTCGACTTGAAAAGTGAAGCATATCACGGTCGACGCACAGCGAGCTCCGCCGGCCACGCAGCAGTTGTTCCGCCATTCCGCATTCCAACCTTCTAATAATCGGCCCGTGACTTTCCAAAGGGGTCTATATATAGCCTGATGGCTGTACCACTCATTATACAAATACAATATAAGATAATTAAAATGGGACATCCAACCAAGCCTTAATTATGTACCCAACGATTATTATTGTTTCTCTCTCAACAAGACAGATTTCGGCAAAATGTTCACGTTAAAAGAAGAAACATCACATATATTGTTGTTGGTACTAGGGCACCCGTTCTGCGGCAGAGCGTACCCGCAGACCGGAAGGTCCAAATATAAGCGCCCCGGCGGGGCCAAGACGCGGTGGACGCGTGCCAGCTGCCCTATCAACGCCGGGACCAAAGAGCTGCGGGTCTCTACTGCTTCTGTTCAGATAAGATAACCTTTAGTGAAGGTTTAACGAACTTGCGCCAAAAACGGCCCGCCTTATCTCCGGCGTTTGCCCAAGGCTTGCAGATGAGACGCTTTCCTCCTCTTCCGTCTGGGCGAAGACTGAGGGACGGGCACGGCACTCGTACTCCAGCCTCGCTTTAGTGCGGCGG
Source organism: Ixodes ricinus (assembly GCA_037355805.1). Classification (NCBI taxonomy): domain Eukaryota; kingdom Metazoa; phylum Arthropoda; class Arachnida; order Ixodida; family Ixodidae; genus Ixodes; species Ixodes ricinus. The sequence continues at coordinate 33,989 of JAZHYW010030862.1, read as the reverse complement.
AACACGCGGCGGTTCGCGTCAAATCCCGAACACTTAGCAGTCCCGCCCGATGCACTAAAAAAATGGACCACGGTTCAGTTCTGTCCAGCCTATTTTTTAACTTAACATAAAGCCGTATACCCCTCTCCAATCGTAGCTTTCTGCGCACTGCCATCTTCGTCTCCTGCGCTGTAGGAACGCAGGACTGTGAGCACGCGCAGTGAACTCCCTTCTACGTTATATCGCACGCCGCCCACGCGTGCGTTCACAAACGCAATGACTCAGCATTTTTTGCTAGGGGCGATAACCACTGGTAAGGTGACTGGACCACCAACGCGCAGCTTCGACTCGACGCCGCTGAGGTGGCGCTGCGCGTCTGCGCGGCGCATGCGCAAACTCTCGGGCAAACCCGCGGTTTCTACGCATGCGCAGTGCCCACACCCGGATCGTGCAAAACGCAGAGGCTCGTTTGCAGGCGGCGCGCCGCGGCAAATGAAAGACTCGCAGAGGTCACGGTGTTTTTATCCGCCATGAAGGTGTTCATGAAACGGACGAACGAACCGCCATTCCGCGTCCCTTTGCAGTTTCGAGACGTAGTCACGCTGTTCGTACGCCGTACAAAAGACATGCGGTTCGCTGCAAACACGATGACAGAATGGACCCGTTTTCTTCTTTTTTTTTCGAGAAGGATTGTGCACATGCACAGGCCTTCCCCTCGCGTTCGGCGAAAGCTCTAACCTCGCGGCTGGCGTCCGGAAGAATGGTTGCACTACCTCTCTCGCCTCTTCCGCGACTCGGATCAGCCGCAAAAGAAAGGCAGGAAAGGTATCGCAGCTCCCATTCCATCCACCAACCGTATAGCTGAAGTTTTAGCCGCTTGGTGTCGTCTTTATGTGAACAAGGTCCGTTGCCTGCGGGCACGCCTCAAGCGTGTTAAGAGCACGTTTGCTTCGTGCATATTCATGTTTTGAACATGTGTGCAGAGAGTGTTTGTATGACCATGTGTGACTGTCATCCAAGGAAGGAACATGCCCTACACAATGTCCGCACATTGTCTTTTGTACGATGTTGTTAGCGGTGTGAGCGTGAGATTTTCGGACTCCGACCCAATCATTGTGGAAGTTTGTCTTTGTCGCTTCGTAAAATGAAGGACAGAAAAAAAAAAACATTGCTTGCTCGCATGCTCTAGCTATTTATGTTTTCTTCTGATCGTTGCCGAAATCGGCGAGCTGCAGATTGCCGTTGAAATGTGGTGCCATTTTGCAGCGTATCATATGGCGAAAAAAACGTCTCTTCGCCTCAAACTGCTTGGGAACTGGAGTGGACAGTTTTGGGATATTTTTTGTTAACGTTCGCGAAGGCTTCTATCACATTAAAAAACTATTTAGGTTTTCTGATCTACCTCTTATACTTCCCGCAAACGGGGCGGGGCTCCCGTGACAAACCGTCGATTTTTGTTTTAGAGTTACTGGAATTAAAATTTTCTCTCACGATATGTATACAAATATAATGTGCAAAAATATGCGGATCCATTAACTGCACTGATCGAATGAAACCAAGGTTACAAGCAACCGAAAGACAAAATCTTTGGCGGCGCCGGCGTTAGAATTTGAGGTCTCCCAATTGTCGATCCGACGTCCCGCGGAAGGGCTTCCCGCGTCCATCCAACGACTATTGTAGATAGCGTCACTGCAATTCAAATCTGTCTTTCTTACGAAATACGCAATGTTCCCCTCCGAAAAGAAGAAATATTTACATGGTGTTATTTGTCTTGTCACATAAATAATCTAGGTATAGCCAAACGGTCATTCTCCGCCCAAATGTAGCGCAAGCGGTCCGAACCGGATGCCAGAATTTCAGAACTAACAGTTACCTCATTCCAAAGATAGAAGTGGTTTTCTGAAGTTTTAATGGAAAAATGGGATCCGTTTTTGGCCCGTTTTCGGTAACTGGCGCCATTGAGCTCATGTATTCAAGAGCTCCTCCGTCGGCCACCATTCTCACGAAAAGAATCCCTGGAAAAGAGGGACAAAAGACAGGCACAAATCTCCAAACACAGCTGGGTGATTCGTGCGCGACCGAAAAATACCACCTGGTCCGGGTATCGAACCCGGGACCTCTCCGTTTCCAGTGAAGCGCTCTACTAACTAACCAGGGGTTAGATGGCAGTATAGCAAACAGGTTTTATCAGCAGAGCGCTCCACTGGAAACGGAGAGGTCCCGGGTTCGATACCCTGACCAGACAGATTTCTTCGGTCGCGCACCAGTCACCTAGCTGTGTTTGACGATTTGTGTTTGTCCTTTGTCCCTCTTGTTCTCCTTCTCCAGGGATTATTTTCGTCATTCTTGTCCAGCTCGTTTGCACCTTTGCATTTATTTGCATTATAACCATTTTCATCTTGAAAATTGCAGAACACCACTTATAACGTTTGAATAGCATAACGGGTAGCTCCGGAACTTTGGCCATCTCGTTCAAACCTCTAGCGCTACATTTGGGCGGAGAATTTAGCGTTCGGCAACGGGTACTTTTATTTTGAGAGTAAAAACAAACGTAGACGCGCGCACACACACACACACACACATGCACTTTTTTTTTTGGTGGGGGGGGGCATTTTTTATACGAGCGTAATAAGGCCTTTAATAACTGAACTGTATGTGCCGTTCAGAAGCTAGTCACATTCGTTAGACGCGTTATCCCCCTCCCCCTCTTCCCTGATGCATAATTCAAGTGCGTGGCGTCTGCTTCGCTGGTTACAAACCGAGTCATGGGTGCGAATGTGCTGGGGTCCACTCAACAATGTTGTATAATTAAACAACTTAGAGAGATAGCTCGTCAAATTTTACACCATTTTGTGAGTCACGTGCGCAAGGACGTGCTCAAGGGTGGGGAAAGCTTCAGTTATGTTCCGTCCTCAGCGCCCCCAGCGAGTACTGTGCTCTAACGCAAAAATAATTTTGCCCGCTCTTGCGAATCCCTTCGTTCTCCGGAGATCTGTAAACCCTGAGATGGGGAACGATAAAAAACGGACAAACACAACAAAATCTCCGAGGTTTCGCCGCAGATCAGAACACTTTTCAAGCTTCGGTTTGATCACATTGGAACAACACAACCAAACGGCATCGCTGATTTTTGCCGGTCAAGCAAGAAACCACAAGTGTAAACACAAGAAATTAGGCGCAAAACGAGTTGGTGATGGTTAGGGAGGGATGGACAAACACAAAGTCTCAAACATCGCTGAATTTTATTTTCTGACAAACGATTGCTTGTATAAGCTTTAAGCCCCACAAAAAAAAAAAGTGGAAGAGAGAAAAGAAAAAAGGGGGAGGGGGGGGGGGGGAGTGGTTTAATCAGTAAAGTGTAAACATGAGTATTTGTCCGTTGTTCTTTGAAATTCTTTCTTTGGGTGTTTGTTTGTTTACGAGAAAGGAGAGAGCCAGGAAAGCTGCGAGTCTGTAGGTCGAGTCCAAGCGAGTCGCTATCCATCATTTCATCACGGAAGGAGCGAGCGGACAAGGAATGGTTTTGTTCACTTCGGGTAGATGGCACCACAGCAGTAATGCACTCATCGTCTGCTTTCGACAACCTTCGACCGAGTGCCGTCGTCTGTTGCTGCTCCTATCAGGAGATGGCGCCACAAGCACAGCCCTCGGTTAGAGAGCCTCAATTGAAAACGGCGGTGCAGCGATTTTTGAACTTTGGTCAATTAACTGCGGGAATTAATATGTGGCACCTATGGAACGAAGAACAGAAAACCGTGTTTTCTTGCACGCTCTAGTTTTTTTTATTACTGTTTTTTTAGATGAAACAAGTCGAAGATCAAAGTTCCTCTCAACCAGTGTTGTCCCAAATACTCAACAAAAGTACTTACGATTAGATACGAAATACATCATTTAAGAATGTAGTTAAGAGTAATATTCAAGTTATTTTTAGTAGAAACCATCTTGAATAGAGTACATACTATACTTTGAAAAAGTAATTGAATTCGAATATACTTGGCAAGATTTGTAAGCTGGTAATATAACAATAAATAGTCAGAACGGGTGCTCTATGGTGACGACTTCTCTGAAAATCACATTTTGCTGTGATCCCATGACCTTTAAGCAAGCGCCTTAGTTGCTGCAATTGAAGTTTTCTTTGAAATATTTCGGGATATGCAACATAATGCGTGCCAAAATACATTATGAACAAACGGGACTTGCGTATTGTAGACATGGCACTTGCAGTGCTGTAGTTTGAGGGCAGGTTCAGCGCAGAAAAAAGTTCGTAATATGCCCCACCGCGATTCGGGGGACTTGCCATGTAGTCCGGCATTGCATCTCCGTAGCAGCCGAACTAGAAGTTGATCAGGGCGCCAGACTTGTTGATGAGTAGAGTACGCGAGTGAAGGATACACGTGCATGCTCAGGAGAAACACCGACTCGAGGAAAGCAGCCTCTGTTGCTGATTAATAACCAAGAGCGATTACTTTGTCTCCCCAGTGCAAAGTGAGAAGAAGCACCCGTCTGGTCGACAGAAAGACCTTTGCTGTTTTAAAAACAAAAACAGTCTTTAATTTCTGTATCACCACAATTTAAAAAAATACTAAACAGAGGAGCTTGTCTGAAATGGCCGTCCTGCTGCCAAGCTGGTCATCGCTGGTCTCGAGTTGTTCGGTTCGAGCTTGTGTCCGTCTGTCGCTTGAGCGCCGCGCGTGGCACGCAGTGGTGCGTCACTTCTGCGTGACTTCCCGCGCCAGACATGAGGCCGCCTAGCGCTTGGATGCTACACCTGTACCTTCAAGCTGTAAAAAAAAATTAATTACGAAGGTCAAGTGGGAAACACAGGAGAGTAAAGAATTTTCATCTCGTAATTTTTACGTTGTTTATCCTGTCCCGGAGGATAGAGAAAACATCTCTTTCATTAAGCAATGTCGCGATTCCGCTGCGTAATCGCAAAGCAAGTCAAGCTTTTTCTCCCACCTGCAGCCGCGAGAGTGGCAGCCGAAGGAACCACGGCGAGAAGCTTACGTGACATCGCTCGGCTCTAAGCTGCAGCATAACGCCCGCTAATGTGAAGCAGAGAAAGGGAGAAGAAGCGTCCACCTAGAGACACACGTGAAACTACACGGCGCACCGAATTACGTCACTAGAAGTGCGACCAGGTGTGACCCTGAAGACTGGAAGTGCGTTGAAAAATGCCAAAAATGCCAAGTATTGTTTTTTTACAGGACAATTAGAACACACAGGCCAAATCGGTTTTCTATTTTTTTACTTTAAAAGCGTCAGAGGGCAACTTCCACAAATTTTTGACCGAAGTCCGGAAATTGTTGCACCCCCCCCCTCCTTTAACCTCCTTCCCCTGCCCCTTCTGCACAGGAGCGGTCCCAGACTTTGTTTTTGGGAAGACCGAATTTGTTTCTTAAGAAAAAGAAACACGATATCTCGTTATCTGTTCAATTCATTTTCATTAGTTATTTTGTTTGCAGTTGAATAACGAACAACTTAAACCTTTGCTCGCCGTACAGCTTTGTGCTAATCACTTCCGCCACAAGCAATTGTACAACACCGCCTATAATGTTTTATTCACAAGTACTACTACTTTTCTTTTTCAAGTTGTCGCATGACGGGGTTTTATACAAGAAACAAAAAGTGCAATAAAAGGTATCTTTAATGAGGCAAACTAATCAAATCAGCAATATTTAAAGCATTCGGGTGATTAAAGAAAAACTCATTCACACTTCGGAACTATACACGCTGAGAAAACACCATGTCAGCAAACGAATTAAAATAGTGCAAAAGGAAACGTCTTACAGACGAAATATCAACAGTTGAAAATACCACGTACAATCGAAGAATTATTAATCACATGACCATATTTACACTTTATATCTATACTCTATAAAAGCAAATCAGAGTAGTAAATGAAAAGCACAAAACCACATAATGTATAGGCAGACACCAAAAATGCTTACAAGATATACACTTAAAACAAAACAAAATGAATAAAGTAAAAGTGTAGCAGAGTACGTGCAGCTAAACGCAATAACAAGACTCGATGATTGATCACGTGGAACGAGATTATCCGAACAGTGAACAAAACAATGATTTCAATAATTGTCCAAATGCGGCATTTACAATGTCAAAAGGCCATCTGTTTCAATCTCTACCAGTTCTTAAAATGAAATTGAAAACCTAAAGCTGGGGGTGGCTCACCTACATTCTGAGTTATAAGATATGACAGCTTCTACTTTTCGCGGATTGTAGAGTGACAAAGCGTGACTTTTTTGAAGCCGTCATGCACCCTTCAGGAAAGGAAGTTGGTCCTACACCTCCTTGCCTTTGCGAAGCGGTCTGTCACACTGGACGTATAAACATGAATATCCCGATGGATGTTCAAAAGAGCTAGTCACGTTAGACGCTCCTCGGTCATCTTGGACCGCAACCACGTCATCAAGCGACGGAGCGTAGAAAATGTTCGCTCCGCCGAGGCGACGCTGACTGGCAGTGAGGCAAGGATCTGCAGTAACGTTCGCACATTCGGATACACATCTCCATCGTAAGCGTCGAGGAATTCAATGGCTGTACGCGGAACCGGAATGTCACCAGTTTGTCGCCGCCGTTTGGCCTCCCACATGAGCAGTTGAGTCGTAAGAGTTTTCGCCATCGCAGTTCGGCTATTTAACTCTAGGATGCGATGGTACCGATCCGCCAGTCTTTCTGTTCGTGCGTCGTTGTCTTCAATTAAGTATGTTAGGAGAGTACGGGGTACACAAACGTTCAAGCCGTAAACGGAAAGGATTCTTCGGGAAACCGGGAAGAGAGATTTTCAGTGATTGATTCCAAAATCGGAATAAAAACTCTCTGCCGGTAGAAGGTTTCAATGTCCTCTACCTGTGTGTCCTGGCTGCACATCTATATGGTTGCGGTGCGGGGAAGAGATAGTTCCACACCAATTTCGCTTGCGGTAGCTTTAACTTCGGTGAACACTTGGTTGAACTCGGTGTTACATATCTTTATTTTATCCTCCAGTTGAGAGAGAGTCTGGTGCAAGAGCTCGACCGAAGTCTGCAGATGCAGGGTCTGTTTTTGGAAAAGCCAGATCAGTGGTTGTGTGAGGGCGAAAATGTCAGTCATTGAGAACAACACAACCAGGAAATTGCTAGTTTTAAGTGCTGTAATCAAAGTGCTTGCCTTAGCTGCAGATCTGGTTCTTCCAGTTCACAGTGGTGTTCAGTGGCTGCAATTAAGAATATCCGCCAAGGAAGACCTGAATTCTAGCACGGCACTGTTCTGTTCTACCCATCGGGTTTCGCAAAGCCCCGGCAGTTAGGACACGTCAAAGCACTGCAGTCTTTTTTATGACGACGTGAAGAAAACGCAGTTGCCGCAATTATTCCCATGAAATTTTGCACGTTCTGAACAGGGGATTACTTTGAAAGTGACAAATTTAGAGCATGGCTGTAACAGGAACAACGCACGGCGTTAACGGTTTCGTTTTTAATCTCTTAAGTTGCGACACAACTTTAAGAAGTCATAACACTGCAGTTATCTGTTCTGATGCCAACGCATTGCGCTGAAAGCAATCCCATCGAGTTGATTCCTTTTTTTACAATTTCCCTAGGACTTTTTTTGTCAACGACAACTCGTATGCCCAGCTGGAGCCTTCATCTTCGTTTCTCGAGTCGCCCTCGGAGATAAAAGCGTCACGATCTACAAATTTCGCAAGGTATTTTTTTACGGCGTGAGTTAATTCCATCTCGAGATTTTTCGACGTAGCAATAAACGAGGCTCAAGGACACATGCGATATGTCGGTCGTTTCATCGAAAATAATGCTGTAGTATTTAGCGGTGATCAACTTCTTTTGAATCTGAACAAAAACTTCGTCTCCGCACCATGAGATCAACTCATTTTTTGATGCGGCTGCTAATATAGGTAGCTTTCGACAACGATGTTTCTAGGGTTTCTAGGTGGTTTTGCAAGGCTTTGTCTCCGGATTAGACTAGGAAACGCAGATATTCCCCGAAGTTTCCTTGGTTAATGGGGCTCTCAGATACTTCATCATGTTCATGCAGATCGAGCGCACTAAAGTATCTTTGTCCACGCAGTGGTATGGTTTCTCTGCCGAGGAAGACGATGCAGTCAATGATACGGCCTATTTATTCACGATTTTTAGCAATATTCTGCGGTCTTTGAGTTTACAGTTCGTTTGCAACGTCTTTCGGCGAAGAGTGGTAGCGTGCGAGGAATGTTTTCCAGCTTCGACGGTGTCCCGGTGATATTTGTTGTTGTTATGCAACTCTGAAGCCCCATCTTTTCCGAGCATTTTCGCGAAAGAAGTGAGAAGTCGTGCAACAAGGTTATTCAGAAAAACGTAGCTGCTGATTCCGTCAGAGACAACCAGACAGTGATATTTCGACAAGTGTTCTTCTCTGACGAAACGATTCTCGACTTTACCTCTCTTATGCTGCGACGAGGGGTAAACACAGCTCTTCGGAGCTTGACAGTGGTTCTCCAGTAATTGGAAAAGTGTAAAGTCATCTGGTCTCGCCTTTGCCAGCAAAATTCCCTACATCAAACGTACTCAGGCAAATGGTCGATTCACTCACCTCTTGATTCGCATCTGCCTCTTGCGGGCAGATGACAGATTCGCTTGCCGAAAGGGAAAATGGCGGTGAGGCTGCGGCAGAGGGCACGCACGAGGAGTCGCTTGCGGCGCCTTGGCACAAGGTGAATGAGACAACAGAGGGAGGCGCCAGCGGCAACGCCAACGAAGTTGTTGTTTGGGGGTTTTATGGCGGAACAGCTACGGAGGCCATACTGCGCCAAACGAAATTTTAAAAAAGACTCGCTGTTATTGGTAATGTGCTACAAAAAAATAATTAGCTATGCAGGACTTGATCTGATGCGTGAAACAAGCGCTAGTAATAAAAAAGGACACACGGTCAAATGGAATAACGGGATATTTTCCCAGTAAAAGAGCAGGATGGAATGGGGTTTGGAAGCGAAACAATTTAGGGAAATGAGTACGACGTTCATTGTCCAAAGCTGAACAGAGCGACAAGATATGTAGGATAGTAAGCGAATCTCCACAATGTTCACACACCGATGGGTCCTCCCCACTAAGAAGATACTTATACGAGATGTAGGAATGACCGATTCGAAGACGACACAACAATAGTTCATGGAATCGGTTCCTGAGGGAAGAGCTCTGCCAAAGCCCAAGGCCAGGCTTCGTAATATGAAGTTCGTTGTTGCGCTCTATGTTCCATTCAAACTGCCATAAACGAACAAGGGATGACTTTGTTAGAGGTTCGATGTCTTGGTGTAGCCAACGGGCGTGAGATGAGGAAGATTACCTGAGGATGTAGCGAGTCTGTATGCTTCCTCATTACCTTTTATTCCCATATAATTGGGCACCGAAGAAAATTTTATATTACGGCCTCCATGCATAGCTTTATTAAGTTTACTTCGCAGTGCTGCCCCAGCATATTCTTAGTAACTTTCAAAGAGCATATTGCGGTAACAGCCCTACGAGTCTACAAATAAGACAGCCTGCTTTATTTTAGCCCGGAGAATATTGTCGCAAATAACAATTGATGAGGCGACGAAAACTGAAGCAAACTAAATAAACGTTTAATGGTGCGAACTTGTGCGCAAAACAAAATAGAAAAAGGCTAGTGTCGCACACGTCGATGGTGGCGAAACAGCAGGATCGAAGGCTGGTGCGAGACTGACCGCGGCTCGCCACGCGGAGCCCTCATGTACACGCGTTGGCTTCTGGAACATTCGGCGTAGAGATTTCGGCGCGTAGAACATTCAGACCTCGAACAAGCAACAAGGTTATCGAATTCACCAGAACATTAAACTGAAAGAATAAATGAAGGACTGGTAACTCCAAAGAATCGAATACCGGGCTTCCGCACGAAAGTCAAGCGCGGTAACCACTCGGCCACACACGCGCTCGTTCGTCGACGCGTGTGGCAATATAATATATGGTCATAGACATTGCATAAACTTCAGCTTTCAATATGCTGGAGAAAGTATTTAAACGTTTCACTTTTATAAAACTATCGGAATGCACGGCGCTGCCAACAAGTAATGACGTCTTGACACCATCAGTGCAAAAATGTGTGCAACCTTCATACTTCCTCTTAAGCTCAGAAAATTCCTGCTGAATGACAAAGGCAGCGACAGTATATTTACTGAACTCTGTGAAAGCCCAGTCACAAGCAACTTACACTACAGTCTACATTCTGCATAAGGTTAACTTCGTCCAAACAAAGATCAAGTGAGGACCAAAATTACTGCTTTCGGAAACTCAAGGGTCTTACGATGCTTGGCTTTATACATGATGGGGAAAACAGCTGGGCATGATGGGGAAATGCTTGGCTCATTCTCAAAAAGGCGGAAAAGTCTAGATTTTTGTAGGGAACGATATGACGGGTGATTAAGGTTAGCAAGTATCTTGTAGCAATTGGTTAAGCTTAGATGTTGGCGTCTTTTCTCGAGTAACACCTCATTTGACTCAGCATGAAGGCTGAGCACAGGGAAAGTCCGAAACGCACCTGTTGCGAGTCGTAATCCGGGGTGAGGGACTGGATCCAACATCCTGATGGCGGACGGTGTGCAGAACCGTAAACTGGAGCCCTATAGTCGCGACGGGATCGAAAAAGAGTGTTGTACAGACATAAAGGGCATTTTTTGTCAGGCACTTCGGTTTTATGGGCTAAGCCTTGAATATTCGAGGTTTTGCGACATTTTTCTTTGAGTGACTTAAAGTGAGAAATAAAATTTAGCTTTTTGCCAAAGGTGACACCTAAAAACTTGTGCACTTTCCTGACAGGGATGCAGATTCTTTGAAGTTTCAATGATGGATCTAGTGACAGACCACGACGTAAAAAAATGGGACGCAGACGCTTTTCTCTGAGAAAGTTTAAAACCATTTTCATTCGCCCACTTGGTCAGCTTATTAATGGCAAGTTGTAGCTGGCCCTCGCAGCCCGAGAGATTGCACGACGATGCTGAGATATGGATATCGTCAACATAAAGCGAGTAGGTGATGGACGGTGGAAAAACCTGAGCGAGAGAGTTCATTTTGATTATAAAAAGAGTACCGCTCAGGATACCTCGCTGGGAAACCCCATTTTCCTTAACGAATGGATCTGACCATACAGTACAAAGTCGAACCTGAAACGTCCTGTCTGTCAAGAAATAGTTTATGCACTGCAGCGTACGGCCGCAGATTCCATAGCCATAAATGTCTTGGAGGAGGCCATATCTTCATGCCGTATCGTCGTATCTTTCTAAGTAAAAAAAAGACTGATACACAATTCTGCCTATTCACGAATGATTCACGTATGACCGTTTTTAAGCGCACCAAATGATCCAAGGTCGATCGTCCTCGGCGGAAGCCGCACTGGTTGTTATCTAAAATTATTTCCTTTTCTAGGGCGTACACCAGCTACCTGTTTATCAGTCCTTCACATGTTTTCCCAAGGCAGTTGGTTAAAGCGATCGGGCAGCAACTATACTCCGTGTCACTAGTTGTGTGCAGTGTAGGCGAAGGCAACGCCAGGCGAAGAGAAGAAGGGTGAGCACTAGGAAGGCGGAAGGGAGAGGAGTGCAATGGAGGGCGAGGGGAGAAAGGGAGAGCACCAGGAACGTTGGAGGAGAAGAGGTTTCTCTCCTCGTCCCCAGCCTTTCTAGTGCTTGCCCTTTCTCCCCTCGCCTGGCGTTGCCTTCGCTTGTACTGCACGCACGCAACTAGTGACGCGGAGTATAGAGGGCAGATATAAATCCTTGCCCTGCTTCAGGAGAAGGATAATGTGTGCCCGTCTCCAAACCGCTGGAAAACACGGCCTTTTTCATAAAGAATTGAAGAAATTAAGAAGGGATTCAAGGGATTGTGTAGAGACATTACGCAGCAATTCGCAATGCTGTCCATCAGGTCCAGGAGCAGAGAGCTCTTTTTGTTTTATGAAGGCCATTCTCTAGCTTATATTTTGTGAAAGGCTGATTATAAGATGCTGCGTTTGATCCCGTTGTTACTATCTTATGTTGCCCTGGACGTTCTTGAGGGAATCGAAATAACTAGAGGAGCTGGACACAGAATAAATGTGCTCCCCAAGGACATTAGCCGTATCCTTCAGTGATGCAGATGAAGGGTTGAAAACCGGAATCGTGAAACCCCTGTAGTCCACTTTAATTTTCCCGAATCTATCCCGGACCTCCTTAGCAGTAACAAAGCTGCTCAGAGACGACATATATTTCATCCAGGTTTCCCGCTTCGGTTGCTTACGGGTGCACCGGGTTTGGGCTTTTCGTTTCCTTAAACTCAACTAGGTTTCTTGAGGTGGGATACTGCCTGAACTTGCCCCATGCCTTATTTTGCTCCTTGCACGTAGAGGCACACTCCTTATTCCACCAAGGTTTGCACTTACGTGGCTAAGTGCAGGTGGTTCGGGGAATTGACTGCTGGGCAGCGTTTATTATCTGCTCTGTCACATGCAATGTGGCCTCATCTACATTCATGGAGGAAAACAGAGATGTATCCAGCGTGGAGTTTAACTTAAAAAGAGACAAATGTGACCTGTCCAACTTCTACCGAGGCATTTGTTTTAAAAGGGTAGAAAGACAAATGTCACTTTCTAAAACAACAGGAAATTGGTCACTCCCAAAAGGGTTATTCAATGCCTGCCAAGAAAAACAATCCAGTAATGAAGGTAATGCAATAGATAAATCAATAGATGTCAATGAAATGTGAGCTCAACTAAAAATATAGGTTCTTCCCCATTAAAAAGTTGAGATGATAGTAAAAACCGATCAATTACTCTGCCTTGAGAATCTAGACGAGTATTGCCCCACATGAGATGATGGGCATTAAAATCATCTAAAATTAAAAAGGGCTCAAGGAGTTGTCCCAGAGGTCCCTGGAGTTCCTAGAGATGCGCGGGAACGTTTGGAGACACATAAATAGAAACAACCTTTATATGATTCCTCGCCGACTTTTTCGACAGGTGTTCGGATTAATGCCCCAGCACGCGGTCCTCCAAAACCTGCGTGAGAACCGCCGATAACAACCAAATTAATACAGCTAGGCGCTTGGAAATATTCCCAAAGTGCAGTACTCAAATGTGAATTCAACAATCAACCAGCAAGCAAAGCGACACTAGCATGTAGCACTCACAAACAACCCGTATCGCATGACTGGATTAACAAGAAAATTCAAACAGAGGACAGAAAAAGAAAAGCAAAATCCTGCTTTTAAAAAACACGAAACAATTTCTTTTTTTCAAGTAGCGTTCGACGCCAGTCGAGCTTCTCGTGACTTTGCTTTTCCAGTGGTGTCTCCAGTTTCTGCCACCAACAAAGAAACGCTGACAGCCGTCAATATTTTTGTGTGTTTTTTGACGATTTTTTGTGTGTTTTAAGCATATTTTTTAACAGCAACAAAACAATCAAACAAATAATAGCTCTTTAGCCCCTTGGATTGGTCAGCTGGCGAACGCCTCCATGCTGACTCGCTGACGCCAAGCCGTGCTTGATATAGACGTAAAGTTCATTTATTTGTGTCATTGTTATTGAGCTCTCGCTGCCATTTGTTTAGTCAATACTGTACCACTGACGCCCTTCGCGACGATTAGATTGACTTCGTGCCGCGACCCACAGAAATAAACACGGCTCAGATTTCATTGTGTCGAACCGTTTTCTATTGAACCGGTAACCGGTGCACATGAAATTATGGTTTCCTTCCGGTTCGGGTTCATTATCAATTATCAAACATTCGATTTCGGTTACGGTTTGTTACGGCTTGGTCAAATATAGTGGTTTTGATCTGGTTCTTGGTTCATGTTCGGGTTCGGTTCGATACCCTGAATAAAAAAACATAAAGAGACGGAAGACAGGCACACACATATGTGTATGTTTGTATTCTTCAGTGTTTTGTTGTTGTTTTTGCATCTCGTTTATTTTTAGTGGCAGTGTTCTACGCAACGGCGTTCCTGGAACGCGTTTTTTTTAGGAGGAACGAAGGAACGCCGCCGTCACATTTTGCATCGGTGGAACTGGAACGGGAACTCGTTACATTTTTACTATAACGTAAAAAGGAACGGCGTTCCTTTTTTTCGTCCAGTGGGGAAATACTAAAAGTATAAAAACAATATCTCTACGAAGAGCAGGATCTCGTTGACTTTTTGGTTACTTATCTTAGGGTTTATTTTGTGTGGCCTTCGCTTGGTAACAGTTGGGCGCAGGAGAGCTAATGGAGATCGATTCTTTTGTCAATGCCCGAAATTCCGGTGCAAAAAGCAGAACTTTTAGACGAAGAAAAAGACACAGAAACAGGGACGTTTCAAACTCAGCTACTTTCTTTGCTTCCACGGATCATCATACACCCAGAAATCTAAGGCCGACTACATTCATCACTAAGCACTTCCACAAAGAGACCTATAGTTACAACAAAAGAACAGGTTACCAGACGACATAGAACGCACCCTTGTATCCCGAACATTGGTCACTTAAAATATACACAAATATTAACCTTTATTCCTTCTCCCCTTGTCTCATACCTTCAAATAGAACAACGAACCCAACCTTCACGAAGAAGGACTTGTAGTTTTCAAGACCTTCCAAAAGCCCTACCCTCTTCTTCACTTGCTGGTCTTGTCGGACAGCAACATCGAGAAGCAACTGTTGTTAAGTTCTAACAAGCGACTTTGTTAGATTGAAACGTGTGAGGTTGCTGTAAAACGCTCGTGCAATGTGGGGTAACAGTACATTTGGATCGTCTGAATCGCCTACCACAAACATTTATATGGGTAAAAAAGTTGAGCTTTTTAAAGGCGAATATATCAACAAATGAAACCCTGCTTCCGCTTGTTTTCTTCTCCTGGTGCCCTTTCATCACGGCATTCAAATTCGTATGTTGCCATTTAATGAGATAGTTAAAAAAAACTTTGCTGGATTTAAATAAATATGGTAATCAGCAAAATACAAATGTAGCATATATGTAACTATACGTTCCTTTTTCAGATATGGAACTTGAAACGGGAACGCGTTTCAAAAATCAGAAGGAACGAGGAACGAGCACTCTTTCTTCTCTTTTTTTTTGAGGAACGTGTACAACACTGCTTAGTGGTCTATAGCGTATTTCGAGACGCCTGTCGAAAGTTCTCTTTCATTTTCCCGCAGCGGCCCTTTCTGGTGGTCATGGTGGAGTCCGGCGGGCGGAGCCGCGCGCGGCGCATGGTCGGCCTCAACTGCCAGGAGAACTCGAGCGAGGAGCGCTGCTGCCGCTACCCGCTGACGGTGGACTTCGAAGAGTTCGGCTGGGACTGGATCATCGCGCCTAAGCGCTACGAGGCCAACTACTGCAGCGGCGAGTGCCCCTACGTGTTCATGCAGAAGTACCCGCACACGCACCTCATCCAGCAGGTGAACCTGTCCGGCACCGGAGGCCCCTGCTGCGCCCCGCGCAAGATCTCGGCCATCTCGATGCTCTACTTCGACGACAACCACAACATCATCTACGGCGTGCTGCCGGGCATGATCGTCGATCGATGCGGCTGCTACTGAGCCGAGAGCGGGACACAACGACCGAGACGGACTGGTCTCGCGCAACCGCCCACGTCGCTCGCCTGTGGCGCCGCCACAGGCGAGACTGCTCTTCGAGAGCTGTGTCTAGTACAAAGGATGGAAGACGTTCGTGCACGCCCGGTGCACCGAGGTTCCCGCGCTGCCGAAGACTGCGCGGGGCGGACGTCATCGGCCCCGAGGACGGTGCGCCCTTCGCTTCGTCCTTCGCGTCAACATGTACCTGGACAACGCCCGATGAACTGTGATTCTTTTTCCAGATGGCGTTGTTGATGCGTGCGGGAGTGTGCACCGCGCGCTTGGCATTGAGCTTTATGTGTGTGAATGGGGTTCGCGAGGGATGGACCCGAAGGGAGAGTGGGCCTTCGGTGACGGTCCGTTCGGACCAGGCGTGTGTGTGCCCGTGGGACAGAGAGATAGAAGCTATCAATTTTGTCTTTGTGCGCGTGCGGTCTAGAGGAACCGCCTTGTGATGATGACGACGTCAGACCGGATCGAGACGCTGGTCTTCGACGTGGGGATGGTTCAAAGTAGGTCTCCGTTGCGTCTCTATCTTCGCCGGAACAGGTGTCCACCCGCGCTGTCCCGGTAGATACGAAAGAGGTATTCCATCAACGGGCCCGGTCGAGCCAACTCTGTGGTCGTGACTGACCGGCAAAGCCCACCGAAAGGAAGTCCAAAACAAAAGTGAAATTTAAACGGTGCTACTCACGTTACGTGCATAATCGCGTCACCCCCCCCCCCCCTTTAAAAAAAAGCGACGAATTGGATGTTTGTAACAGTCTCCCTGGTATGCGGTAGTACCTGATTCACTGGGCATCATATTTGAGTCTACCATTCAAAGGGCATGCTGAGAACGAGCTCACACTTATAGGCTCCGAAGACTGGCAATGTTGATGGCGTGGAATGCACGTTAACGTGGAAGCTCACCTTCAGCACGCGCTGAGCAGCTAAGCACTCAGCTATGGTCGCCAGTGAATGCCCCCTATACACTGCTTGCACGTGACGTCGTCGCATCATCCTCGTGGTCATTCCAACTTGTCCTGGCCGAGAGAAACAAATTCGATGTTGCGTAATGTATGTTTCACGAGGTAGGTAGGTGCTCTGCAGCAAGGCCACGACAAAGGCCGCCGGTAAGACATCGGTGCAAGCCTCGTATGTCGACATTCTTTCATATTTTTGCACTTGTTCGAGCACTTCGGCACTGGCTTTTCCATACACGGCAGACTGCGTAGAACCTGTTCATCGCCGGGCTAATAGACGCAAAGAAAAGCACTGTTTTGGACGCCTCGGAGAAAGAACAAGATAACCACCGAAAAACACGCTTTAAACTTTGTTTCTTTCAAGACCACTTAGCAGTCGCGCGTTGAGGCGAATTATACCGTTAGTAAAACAAACCTAAATCACGCATTCGATCAAATTTATACCAAATACGACGAATACAGTTTTGCCAAGACATTCATTACATCATTTGCGATATCAGTACATAATTTACGAGTCAGAAACGAGTAGGAATTAAAGGGAAACTAAAACTTTTTTGTGTTTGAGGAAAACCATTTAAATCGTTTTCATTTAGCCTCCAGGATCACGAATATCGAGATTATTTTTTTCAGTTTGGTGCACGAACGCTGCAGAGTTTAAAAGGGCGATGCAACGATTTTCGTACTTTGCGCAAATACCGCTTAGAACGGATGCCTGGCGTTAAAGACCTGTGAAACACCCGTTCGTTTTTCACAACACGCAATCGAAGACGCAGAAGAAAAAAAATTAAAGAAAAACGAGCAGCGTTCAACCTCTCAACTCGCAGCCAGAACAAACGGCCACGTGATCTGGAGCCGGTTTCCACTGTTTACAAAAATCACAGTCCACGCGTGCTAAATCACAGTGCAGCCAGCGCTCGCGCGCAATAGCGGCCAGCCAGAAAGTGCGCGTGCATAGCACACAAACACAGCAATGAACGCGCCATCAAACGCTTTTATGGAAAGGTGTATATGCCGCCAATGTTGATCACAGCCACGCCCGGGGGTTGGCAAGGCACAGGACACGCGCTGGGTTCCATATATTGTTATGGTTCGTCTGTTGCCGTCATTGCAGCGATTGGACACGGGTCACTACCCGAATGCTTCTCGAGTTCTCGATTGTCACAAGCCCAAATCGAGTACCCACGCAATGCTCGGGTACAATCTATGAGCCGCATTAAATTATCGTCAGTGGTAAGTACTGTGACCCCCAACTACGCCATCAAGTTTTGCGAAGGAGAGATTGAATGAAAACGCTCGCTTTTGTCCTTGAAATGACCTTGCAACAAATGAGTTTCTTGGCCAGTGGTGTTGCGTGGGAGTATCCTTGAGTCCCACTAGTGCCAGTAAGCTCGCGTAAAGTGAACAACGTTCCAATGAATATCGTTGCACCACCCCTTTAAATTTCAAAGTACCGCTGATTAGGAATTTTCGGAATCCCCACTCTCGCGCATCTTCAGCGCATATCAAAGATATGCACGCGCATTCTTGCTATTTTCAAAAAGGTCTAAAGGCCGGTTCAGACACTTGCGTTTGAGTGCGGTTGACTGCGTTGCGTCGAGAAGCGAAAGCGAGTCACCGGCACATCTGTGCTTCGTATGAAGCGTGGAGTCCAATTCAAGGAATCATCTTGGCACGCGATATAAGCAGCAGGGATGTCCTGGTTTCTCGCTTCCGCAACACAGTCAAACGCAACTGTCTGAACCAGGCTTCAAAGAGACGCCCCGACTGGTGTCAGTGCGGGGGAATATACCTGGCAAGCTTGCGTTTAGTTGCATCTTCGGGAAAAACGAACGAGACATTAAAATTCACGGGATAAAAATACGTCTAAATCACCTCTAAGTCGTTTTCTTTTTTTCTTTCTTTTTTTTCCTCAAGTGTTTCAACTTTCTTTTAAGTAAATCCAAAGAAAACTGACTGTGGTTTGAAGACGGCAGTCGTTCTAGAACAAGAACCTTGTAATCGGAAGTACGCACCCAGGGCATGCCGCCAGAGTAATCAAATGTTTCTTTTAACACTTGTTGCACTAACGTTCCTTGCCAGCGTTTGAGTTGCTCCATTTTAGTGGCTTATACCTTGCTAGGTCGTGCATCTAACTCCAAGAAGATAAAGAAAATACAGAACTATTTCTTGCGTCCCAGATCGCAATTCTTCGTATCTATTTCGGCTACAATTGAATTAACCATAAAATAATTAGTCACTTCGGCTAAATACTGTTTACATTTCATCTCTAAAGATCATATTACACATACCAGGTTTTCTCTTCCTTTCGCGGGGCACATGTGAAAAAACAAAAACCCAAATTCGTACAAAACGCTATAAATTCCAACAAAACAACAACAACAAAAAAGTCTGCTTCCCGCAAATCGCAACTAGGGACCTAGTTGTTGAATGACTTCGCTTTGGAAACCTTAAAAGCACGCTCGACATTCAGCCCAAAAAACGAAGTTAAAAGAAATATATATATATATATATATATAATAATGCAATCTACAATGTTTCATGGCGATTGCTGGTACTGGACCATTCCTGCACAGCGGACAGTATGGAACATATGCTATGCGCCGATAAAGTGAGGGAGAGGAGGAGACGTCAGAACGCCGAGCTCTGATTGGAGCGATTAGTGGGTAGACCTAAAGCTAGCTGCCTTTCTCTGCACTGCACTTGTCGAACGCGTTAGAATGCGGTCGAGGTCAACGTAGCACAATGGAGGGGACAGGATCTAGCATGTTGCCTCAGGGTCTTGCAACTCACCTGTTTCTTTTTCATGGGATGGTGGTCGCCGCGTTCCCGGAAACGGCTCGTGTCGTTTAACGTTCACGGTATGACGCTGACCATGTGGCGTGCGATAGCACACACAACGCGAGCAGAGACACAAGCAGTATCGGGTAGACTAAGAAATGCAGATGGCTGCCTAGACGTCATGGATGCAACACTGACCACTGCTCGGATCCTGGAGACGCTCGACCCTGTAGTTAGCCGGAACAGTCATGTGGCCGACCAGAAAGAGGTGACGGGACGCGACCATCCGAACGCTGGTCGCTCTAAATGTCATTGCCGCGTTCCCACCGGGTAAAACACCAGTTTGTTTTCCAAGTGACTAAACGAGGAAGCCGAAGAGAAGCTTCCTTCTGCAGGTGCGGCGAGTTGGCATGTCGCGATCATAGGGTTTTCACAAGTGTGTGTTTGCTTAATTGCCCGCATCGAAGGGCGTTATGTGGCCTGCAAGATCGTCAGCTTCATGCGCACCTCCTGCGTTCGTTTACCCGCCGAATGCACCAACGTGCTTTTGTTTCCCCAGACCTCAAGCAATGACGGTCCTTCGATTGGCCTGCCCCAGGGCTCTGCACGGGCCCGGGTAGCACGGATTGTTTCCGGGCCCT
Organism: Ixodes ricinus; assembly: GCA_037355805.1. NCBI lineage: Eukaryota > Metazoa > Arthropoda > Arachnida > Ixodida > Ixodidae > Ixodes > Ixodes ricinus. Next base: position 14,037 of record JAZHYW010030862.1, on the reverse strand, counting down.
GGCTCTATCCCGGAAGCACGTTAATACTGAAAATGTTTACTCCATCGTGACTTCAGTTTATACTGGACTGCGTAGAATCTACGACTTGTATATGCTCTATAATGTCTCGAAACTTTTCTTCGTCTTTTGAGCGAGTGCTGTTAAGATCTCCATGTTGACATTCGCATTTTTATGCCGACACATAACGTCTTGACAGCGTCTTTCATGCCAATAAAGCTAGACGAATCATATGCAACAACACTTCCCCAGGACAGCTTTGAATTTAAGAGAAGAGGCACGCCTTGGCATCTCACCGGGCCGGGCGTGGGACAGGCCGGATCAGTTAGGCATCCTATCGGGCAGGGTTCGGGCCGGGCATAATGAGGTTGGCATCGAATAGGGCCGGGTCCGGGTCGGGTAAAGGGCGATTCACACACTTGTATCGAGTCCCACCGGGTGCAGCTGCAACCGCTTGCGACGTAAGGGTTGCTATAGTAACAGCTGCGTCGGCTCCAACAAAAACGGGGTTAAAACAGGTTTCGCTGGAGCCGACGAACCTGTTGCCATAGCGAACCGTAAAAAGATTGACGTCGCAAGCGGTTGCAGTCGCCCTCGGTCAGACTGAGCGCAAGTGTGTGAATCACCCTTAAGACTAAGAGTCAGCGGGCCCGGGCTGGGCCTCAAAAGGAGTGACTCCACCTATGACACGGCTGAGGTCAATTCTTTTCCGACCTTGATGAGGTTTGCAAGAACATTAGCTATTTCTTCCTCTGCTCCTAACCTACTTTAGCAGGTAAACACAAAGTTTGATTAGGCTTTTGAGAATTTGAGGGAGCGACAAAGAGAAATAGAGATAGAAAGAGATGTGACAAAAGCGAGGGTTACATTCTGAAAAGATGGCTTATGGCTCCCACGCATTGAAGGTATATTTTGTGCCATGACATTTTTATTGAATGTTTTTTTTTCTTCGACTCGTCCAAGCGTACTGGTCTAACTAGGCATGTGACACCGAACGTGTTGGCAATACGCATACTTAAAGATGGGGTCAATCTCGTTACGTTTTTTCCCCAGTTTGAGCAACTGATCTCAGCCGTCGTTTTGTGAGTGTGCCCAGCACAGTTGGGCAATGTATTTCTTCTTTTCTGTTGTTTTTTTTTTCTTATCGCCATCTTTTTATTTTTGTCGTTCAGAAAACCGCCTTTTTGCAAAATATGCGGTGCCATGTACTTGTTCCAGTGTTTTATGTTTGTGCATTTGTCTTCATCGTGGTCTATTTTTTTCTGCATTTTTAATTGCGGAACGCCAACCTTCCAAATGTTCTCGTTCCAGTCCGTGTGCGCACCTAGACGCGGGACTGTAATTTAACTTTCGGACCAAGATTCTCATCTATCGCATCGCGCCGTTTGTCTTCGTGCCGTGTATAGTGCTGTGCTCATCGACATTTTATTTCTTTATTTCGGGACATCGAGTGGAAGTTTGGTGAGGAAAACAAATCCGGTGTATGAATGTTACACCAATGGCAGAAATATGCTTTTACAGAGTCTGCTTTTTGTATTGTTTTATCGCATATTTCACTTGGTGACCTGTGATGCCATTTTTCTTTCTTTTTTGGGTTGGTTTAGACGGCAGCCCTATTCATCCCACCCTCCTCGAAGATAATCCTGACAAAACTAAGAGACCAGTCGCTGGCAAATGTTCTGTGATATTCTCAATAAAGCTATCGGTCATCTCGCACGAGCGTTCGCTGCCTCATTGCTGCCTCAACCGGTCCGCACGCGTGGCCGTGTGATGTCTCCTATTCGAAATGACAGCGAGACAAGCCAACAACACCTAGAATGATCGAAGCATGTGCACTAGAATTCTGACGTCGTCAGAGTAAGATCGAGCGAAGACACTGATTGGATACGAGTGCTGCGTCAGTGCTCGGCGGTCCCTCGTGTCCAATGAACACCTCTAAGGACGCTTGGCATCGGGCTCGGGTTCCGAGTTTGGGCCATCCGACCATGACTGACGAAATTCCATGGAGGAAGAGGAGGAGTTTCGCAGGCCTTGATTGTTCTAGCTGGTCCCGACAGGCCTTTCTTGCGTTTTCCTCCTGGCTAAGCAGTGCCAGAACACTGTAACATTGAAGTCACGCACTGCCTGGTGTAGATCCACGTCTACAGGGGTCTCCGGGCCATGACAGCGCAAACTACACAAGACTACTGACAGCGAGATAAAGCTTACTTCTCACAGACTCGTCGCGGGTGGGCATGTCACGTGACAACACAGATGGGGCTCGCTGTAGCGAGTCGGCTTTTGAATACCAAGTTGCAAGACCCTTAATATGGTGTGAGATGGAGTAAATTTTGGGACGCGGCCCCCAACCCAGCATTCGTAGTGTCGGAGCCAGCAGCGGTCCTCCGTGTCGCTCTATTGTTGTCATACAAGGGATGCTTGAGAAGTATAGTGAGCCTTCCTCTCAAGAAGAGTTCTCAGGCAAATGCCGCTTTAGGACTCCTCCACGTAACCCCCTAAGTGTGATGCCTTTTTTTTTTTCAGCGATGTTTTAGAGCTATTGAGCTTTGGAAAAAAAATTGATTTGTCTTCGTCCTGACGCCATTGACGTACAGCGTCCATAACGGCGCTGTCACTGTGGAAATGGTGCCCTTTCAGATGCTGTTTGAGTGCAAGGAACAGATGAGAGTCTGACAATGCAAACTCCGGCGAGTTGGGTGCGATTACAGTTTAAAGTCAGATTCATTGCACTGATTCAAGGAGGCAGTATGACAGAGTGCATTGTTTTAAGGGAAAATCACGCCCCGTTCAGGTGTTCCGGGGCGTTTCCCGGCAATGGTGGCCTTCAATTTTTTTGCAAGGGGGCACAAGAGTGTTGTGCTACAAACTGGCACAATTGCAAGCTAACGTGCCAACTAATTTCCAGATAGGGTCACTACACTTCTCAAACATCCCTCGTACATTAAAGCAGCCATAGCCTCCCGGATCGACGAGACGAACTGGCCCCAGTGAAGCTAGCGAGCCGCTCCCGGCTGCCGGCTGCCATGGAGACCGTCAAACAAGGAACAACTAGCCGAATGGTTTCCCGAAAGGCCAGCGTTGGCTACACGGATCACGGCGATCGACCGAGCCTCTGCTGCGGTCAGATCCGTAGGCATTCCGATCTGGAGCGCCCGCAGGACGACCGGCGTCTCACGAGAGAGATGAGCGATCAATTCCGGAGAATGAGCTACGGTCGAACTTCCGAAGAGGTCATCAACTCTGCCAAGTGCTGGATGCAGCAAGAGGTGAGTCCGGAAGCGGCGGGCTTTCCACTAGTCTATTTATAGACAGCGGTGTCCTAAGTGCCAAAAAAGAAGGTATGCAGGTGACCTGATTGAGACGCAACACGGCACTCTATAGAATAGCAGCTTCGTTACTTTTGGTAACTTGTAACAGCAACGCATTACTTTTTTTTAATAATTTATAGTTGAATTAAAGTTTTTTGTTGTTGTTTTTTCATGATAAGATTATAGTGAACCCGGAAAATCAAATTATATCTTGTTCTTTTCAAAAACTTTGTGACCGCGTTCTGAGCGTCTGCGTTCGCTGGGCGCTAGATTGAAAATAAGCAGCCTTTCTGAGTCATGACTCCGTCGTAGCCAAGTGCAGTGCGAAAGATACATTCTACTTTAAATGCGTGCTTTCAAGCTTAATGACTAAAGATTGCCACGTTTTTTTGTGTTTTTTTTTTTTTACTATTAAGAGGTTTTGGTAAAATAGGATCTGATATAATTGTAGCTTGTGCGGTTTTGACGATGTTGGCGCGGGCGATGTTGGCTCGGGCAAATCTAGGGCCAGGCTTCAATTCGGGTCAGTTAGAGCCTGGATGAGCTGAGGTGGACGTAAGTTTCATAAAGGTGTGTTTGTGCTGTGAGCCTTGTCGCTCCTTAAAATCTCCGCATCTTTCATCAAGGTGGATATAGGATTCCTTGTTTTAGAGATTACACAGTCTGTGGTTCAAGACAGGTCTGTTTTAGCCTGCTTTGTTTGTGCTGTTTACGAGTCCGTCACTAAATCTTACAGCCTAGGATTTTCAATCAGTTGTCTCTTCATAGTTTAGTGGTCACACACGGCAGTCTAATGCTCCTCGCATGGATAGTATATATTTGATATTCTTAGCATTCGGGGGCATTCGTTTTGCCTCCAGTCAGCTATTAAATTTTTTAAATAAATATTTGCATATCGTTCATTGTCTTCGGTGTTGATCGAATAAACAGAGGTTAGTGTCATCGGCATACGTTAGCATGTTTAGAGTTTAGAATGCCGAAAATATTAAGGTAGACAATAAACATACATGGTCCTAAAATGAAAGCCCGCAGAACATACTATTTAACTGTCATATAAGCAGATGAAGAAATACCATTATTTATTTGTACAAGTTGCTTGTAATTGCGTAGAAAACCACCTTCTTATTATTTCTCCTGCATTACACTTATGCCATAATGAGGCAATTTCTGTTACAACACGTCATAATTGATACTGGGCATTGTTTTCCGGAAATGTAAGTCTATGCCAAGTGCAAGTTTTTTGTTTGCCAGAGTGGCTTAAAATCTTAATTTTCATACATAAAATTCATGCCTAGTCGATTCTTCCTTTTGGAATCCGTACTGAGCTATTGAAAATATCCAACGTGTTGTTACGAAATTTTGTAATCTCCTATTTATAGTTTCTCGAACACTCTCAAAACTATAGGAGCACAGTTACCGGACGGTAGTTGCTATTTACTTTTATATTATTTATTAAAAATGGGATGACTATTCAGACTGTCGAAGACTTTTTACAGCACTTAAAGATTGTTATGACGCAGCATTTACTCTGAAACGGTTTATACTAGTGCGCTGCAAGTGTAGCAAAGTAACTCTAGACAACGACTCCTTAAATGCATAAGTAAAAATATAGCCTACAAAACCTCGCAATACCATCGTAGTAATAAAACATAAGCAATATGGAAACACTGCTGAGCTGCGATATAATAAAAATTAGAACACATTACAACATCAGACACTTCAACAATCTTTACAATGATGGAGAACGTACCTGGAATGCTGAAAAATAATATTATAACACCCAACGTCTAACACCATACCCTTAAATGAACCACAGATGGGGTCCGAGGTCGCCACATATTTGCGATCAAATCAAATCAAATCAATGTTTATTTTCCCCTTGTGCTAACCAACAGCTCGAAAGTTAACTTTTATGAACATTGGTCCAAACGCTACATTATGAGGTACCTTTGAGCTAACGCAATTTAAAGTATCACTTTCCATTGTGAGATTTATAGCACATTCCATTGGTTTACGTACAAATATAGACATGAGTTTAATTGATAGAACATTGAAGTGATCATCTACACGAGCGTTCTTAGTTCATTGCTGTAATGACCGCCTCAACATCCGTAGAGGTGAACCGGTACAGCATAATAGTATACTCCTGCTCCGTTTTCTCAAAAGTATCTCATAATGTAGCGTTTGGACCAATTTTCATAAAAGTTAAACCAATAGGCTTTCGAGCTGTTGGTTAGCACAAGGGAAAATAAACATTGATTTGATTTGATTTGATCGCAAATATGTGGCGATTTTGTACCCAATCTGTGGTTCATTTAAGGGTATGGTGTTAGAAGTTGGGTGTTATAATATTATTTTTGAACATTCCAGGTACGTTCTCAATCATTGTAAAGAATGTTGAAGTTTCTGATGTGCTATAAAGTTTTATTTTTATTATATCGCAGCTCAGTTTGTTTCTATATTTGTTATATCTTATTGCTACGATGCTATTGCGAGATTTTGTAGTCAATATTTTTTTATGCATTTTAAAAAGTCGCTGACTAGAATTGATTTGCTACGCTTGCAGCATCCTAGTATAAACCGTTGCAGAGTAAATGCTGCGTCATAACAATCTTTAAGTGCTGTAAAGAGGCTTCGACATTCTGACTAGTCATCCCATTTTTCCGGTTTGTCTCTGATATTAGATTGCGACATGTTTTAATATAACGGTGATTAATATTATGAAACCTTTTAAAGGGCAACTCCGCTCAATTCCGAAAAATTTAGGCTTGCATGTGATTCCATTTCACAAAGTACTACTCAACAGCTCTACGTCTTCGGATTCGCGAAATGTTGAATATTATTTGTGTAATCTTAATTTAAACATCAGCTGATACCGAAACCGAAACTTCGGTTGCGTCAGGCAACATTGGTCTCGTGTCCTCAGAGTCATGGCCACGTCATGTCGAACCACGTGGTCTGGTGACGTTCGCAGGGGCGAGGTACAGGATACGCGACGCGGGCAGGTCGCTTCGCATGGCGTGGATGGTGATGGCCCGGGGGAGAGGGGGAAGGGGAGAACACGAAAGAGTAGAGGGAGGAGCGGAGAAACCGGACATGCGATAAACGCGCAGGGCAGCGCAAACTAGCGCATCCGCGTTACGGTGATCACGTGGACGCCGTAGAGCCAACACCGGGAGGAGAAACTCATGACGTCATCGTTCAATTTCGCTCTGAGAAGTAAAAACAACCAAAACGTGAGAATGACGTAGTCATGCCTTTGGCGTAGTGGTTCAACGTTGGCCGCTCCAACCCCGCCGCATTAGGGAGTTTTCGTAGATCGTTTCCGCTGTCCCGCAACGCTGTCCGCAACCCGCTACGAGATCCGGGTTTCTACAGCCAAGGCCATTGGCGCGCAGGCGCGGTAGCGGCTTCTTCGTTGCGGAGGGCTTAGCGGAGCTTAGCGGAGTGGAGAACGCGGTCTACGAAAACTCCCTATTGACTGCGCTGACGATTGCGCCTCACGTCGCACGCTAGAGTTGGCAGATTTCGGCGACTTGGCTCGTTTGAAAGTTTGCTGGCCAGTTTAATAAATATATAGACGGAATTAGATCGTAATATTTGACATGGGGTCTTCCTATATGATACTGAAGAGGGCTGCATAGTTTTCTAAATATCAAAAATGAAGCGGAGTTGCCCTTTAACAATTGATTGCAATAAAATAGAGCAAAATCAAAGGTGTGAGAGGACTCAGAACAAACAAAAAAATTGCCATTCTTATCATGTTAATGGAGCCATAATATACAGCATTCTTCATGTCATATCGTCTGGAGGTGGTTTTTGGTCTCTGCAAAATCTTATATGCCCACACATGAGGCTGTCAGGGAACCAGACCTCTCAGGTTATTCCTACGGGCTTCGGATACCTCTGTTTTAATAAAAATGTAAAAAAACTTCTAAATTCTTGTATTAAACACTTATAAATAAAAGGGGCAACACACGGTTAATCTAGTTTATTCTTGGACTGATCCCGTCTCTCCATACTTTACTCCTGGTTGTAATAGCGGCCGCGAACTGCCGTTGGTTCAACGACATTTGAAGCGACCTGTGTAACTAGAATGTAAGAAGGCGATACTAAAATAATATGTTAGGAATTCCAGAAAAAACATTTATAGTGTCCAGTTAACAGCCACACGACCGGTCTTCATGCGTGTGCATGGAGAGCGTAAGGCAAAGGATGTGTGTTGCGCAGAGCCACTTGTTCTGGCCAGATCCCGGCCAGTGGTCCCGAGCGTGCTGCAAGGACTCCATCCGGTCCTCGCTGTACGACGAAGAGATGGTCGGCCTCAGGTGCGAGTGGGAGCGCAAGACGCAGAGGAAATTCCAGCAGAACCAGCGGCGCCTTCAGCAGGAACGCCAACGGGAAGAACAGAACAAAAAGCTCCATGAGAGGCGGCAGCGGTAAGTCCCCAAGTAGCACAGTTAATTGGGCTAAAATATGGCTTTGTCTGGCAGATCAGTGGTTGGAAACCCCAAATTCGAAGCCAAGGATGCATAACCAAACTTGATATTTCTTGACCTGAATTTCGGTATTTTTGTCCTAAATTGCCAAACAAGTGCCAGGGGTAGGCCTTCACCGCCTGGTTGTCTTCTGCCATCTATGATCCTCAACTCCCGAGCAAATGCCAGAATTAGGCTTCACCGCTGGTTGTTCGGGTTGTCAGTCATCCGGTACCCTCGGCTGATGTATGGCACTTTAGCACATATGTGCAAATGAGACAAAAGCCAAACTTGGGCATTTTCCTGGCTCGTTAGGGTAAAAGAAAAGTTATTGGCCCTAACTGACGCTTTGGAGCAAAACCTAACTGGGCCTGTGTGAGGACCCTAGAATTGCCATACTTGAGCCAAGTAAATCCGCACTCTCACTGCCCATACATCTTACAAAACACAGTATTCGCTGCAGACATGATCACAAAATGGACCTATTGCTAATTTATTCAAGCATCGAGAAGAAAAGTATGGTCTACGCGCCACACGCGCTCGTCTTTCCGTATTAAAAGATTCGAAGTAAATAACCAAAATAAGGCGTTGACGAATGAACGAAGCCGTCTGTTCTAGGCTTTTGCTTTAGAACAGTTACTGCTGCAGACGCCACCACGTGCGGCGTGTAGACTTACATTCTCAGCATCCTCCTTGATGCTAGGGTAATTTATCGATAGGTCTCTTTTCTGCGCCCACGCCTCAAGCTCAAAGCATGTTTGCCTCATACATGCTCCGAAGATGTATGCACACAGTTATTGTATGACCAATGTGGCAAGGCCGTCATACAAGGACAGTGTCTGCTGGCTGTCTTTTGTATGATGTATTGGCAGTGTGGCAGCGGCTGAAGGTTTTAAAGGCCGATGGCCGGACTCGGGATTCTGCAAGGCAGAAGATCCTCCTCACCATCGGGGAGGAGGAAACAGGCAACGGCGGACGGGGTAGAAAGGGGGAGAGAAAAAAGCAGGGGAAAAAGGTGGAAAGCGCGAATTTGTCGTCGGGTTTTAAAGCCTTGATTAAGATCTTCAGGCCACTTTGACGTATGTTCCTGGCCGTTTATTTTCCTCGCTAAATTTAGCCGGAAAAATTACGTCACATCACTTGATGTCAGGTGACCGATGCACAAATTCAGTTTCCCTGCTAGATTTAACGGGAAAATTGACGTCACGTGAACTCACCACCAATTCAGTTTCCCCGCTAAATTTAGCCGGAAAATTATCTCACATGACTTCATGTTGCGTGACCTATACACAAACTCAGTTACCCCACTAAATTTAGCGAAAAGACTGACGTCACGTGACACGATGTCAAGTAACCTACACAAAAAATCAGTTCCCCCGCTAGATTTAGCGGGAAAGTGGACGTCACCTTACCTCAAAACCAACCCAGTTTCCCCACTAAACGTAGCGGAGAAAATGACGTCACATGACTGAAGGATATTAGTAACCATTTTTTTATTTAATATTTACGGACGATTTTAGCTGTGAACGCATGATGGAGTCCTGTCGCGCGCTCCTCTTGCAGTCTCCTTCGTCCTCTCCTTCTGGCGTGATCCTACAATTTACTCCCCATTCCGTGATGGTCAAGGCACGGATTGCCAATGTACATACATGGCGACGAAGTCGTGACTTGGTTCGAAGTCTTGAGGGCTGGCATAAAGCTGGTTACGCCAGACAGCTGAGTGACTGGTGCGCGACTGAAAAAATCCGCCTGGTTCGACACCATGGCCAGGCGGATTTTTTCAGCCGCGCACCAGTCACTAAGCTGTGTTTTGAGAATCGAGTTTGTCCTTTGTCCTCCTTGTCCCTCCCCCTTTTCTCTCTCTCTCTCTCTTTCTCCAGTGTTTATTATTGTTTTCTGTCCAACTCACGGCAAGTTTGCATTAAATGCGTTCACATCACGTCCCTTAATTCTATTGCCTCTCCCGATGACAACGATGTTACAACCTCGCAAAACTTTGTCAGCTATGTAGTAATGTTTCTGAGAACAAACTCTTGTTCTACCTGCGCGAACCATAATTTTTGGTCTGCCGGCCAGAATGTCGGCAGTCGTTTGCTGACATCGGCGATTTGCCGAGCCAGTTGCTTGTGCGATGCAGACTCTCATTATAGCGCTGTGATCGCACTGTATGTAAACCAATGCAAGCAGGGCGACAGAGAGTCGCCATGTCTCTGCTCGTGCGAACAAGTTCGTGCAATTGCAAGCTTGCCAAAGCTACGTTCACGCGCACACTGCACATGCTTGCACGCGTGGCACCAGTGAGGCGCTATGCTTGCAATTATCTATAGACATTTTCTTCTCAGTAGTTACCTGACCGGTGGACAGGGGGCGCTGACACATGCGGCGCTATAAGATGGCTTCAATTTGGTTCGTTTCGGTACCAGTGGGGCTCGCGGCTGTGTTGGTGTTTTATATCATTTGCGCTTAGTTTTGTAATATAAATGTATCCCTTGCGGTACAGAATCAATGATACAGTGGTAACGGGCCACCGTGAGAACTACGACGTGGTCACGAACTATAGTTGTGGAAGTTTTAACAAACACCTTCATCTGATCATGTTCCTCGTTCGGCCAGGTTCGGCGGCGAAACGACTGAAATGATGCCGGGGGAGGGTTAGCGAAGTCTGCGGCCGTGCTGGACGTACCCGCTGATACTAGTTTCTGTAAAAATAAACTAATGAAGAGCCAAATGCATGGAGGCAGTGAAAATGCAGATCGACGGCCTAACACTGTGCTGAATTGCACAGAACAGATGAACTCGCACGTTTAGTGCTCAGTTCGGCTTTCGAGGACACCAAAGTTTTGTGAAAATTGCCGACCGGGAAACTCCCTGCAATGACGCATGGAATGCAAAAAAGAAGCGATATTGTATCCATCGGTTCGTTTAAGGCCCCGGTCCCACTGAATGTGGCAGTTTAGGTACTTTTGGCAGGTCATTACTCATCTCCTTTTAAATACTGTTTTGTGGGATTGATGTCATTCGAAAGGCAATGCAATCCTTTTTCATTTGATATTATGTGTGTATTGGTTTGTACTGTTCATGCGCATTTGTAGCGTTGCGAATATGATGGCGCGGACCCTCACTTGCTCCGCTGGTTCATGTTTTATGAACGATTCATTAAAGATAACACAGTTCCAATAGAGCAGTTTTGTTAAGATGATGTCAAAGCAGAATGTAACGATATACTTTTTTGGTATTTGCACTACTTTGTTTTTTTCAGCTCTCCAAATATTGCCCTAAAATTGACATTTTTCAGCACAAATATGTTTTTAATGACAAGCTCTAGGGGAATGAAAATAGCTACAGATGTAGTGCTTATAATTGGTAATATGCAGAAAAAAAATTAATGTTGTGTAAATTTGTTTGTTTAGATATTTTATATCAAACGTAGCACTTTTTTGTGCTTCGAGTCATGGTGCTTCAAATGCCACTAAGGAAATAATTAAACTATGATAAAATCTTTTATAACGTTTAGAACTACAATGGTTGCCCAAGAGTTGGACGATGGCTTTTTTTTATTTTCAAAGTCGTAACGGTCCAGGAGCCCTTCAAACTTACCTGTTTTTGACGGATATCTTTTTTTGACATCAAACAGGTTTATTGGCATCTAATAACATTTATTGTTTGGAATAAATGTACATTCCGATGTATTTGATTTTCACAATGATCTTGCTTTGGTTTCTTGATAGGTGTAGAGCTTAGCTAATTTTAAAAACAATTAAAAACTGTTTGGGTGTTTTGTTGCGCTACCTGGCGGATGGCAGACAAAACTGCTGATTTCTCATGTTCAAAACAATTTCGAGGGTGGCGTTGGCGTCTGTATCATCATCAATCTCTGTGTCTTTTTACCTTCACATTTAGAAAATATATTGGAAGATTTACTATCGATGAATGAATGGCTTAAGTACTGGGTCAGGTTAATAAATCCAAGACAAATAATTACACAAGCGTAGCGTTGCATAATGTGTTCATTATTCGATATGATTGAAATCAATAAACTATAAAGACGAAGAGGAAAAGAATACACCCAAGTTCAATTCATGCCTAGAGTCACTAAATGAGCTGCGCTTAAAGTATCGGCACTCCGTTCCCCAAAATTGTTTTGGGCGTCGCCATTTTGGGTCTTGTGCAGAGCAAACGCAACTGCCGATTGTCATGAACCAAAAGTGCGACTTCCTCAGCATTAGATGCGGTGCTAGGAAGCTGATGCAATATTGCTATGCTCTGTCGCGGGTTGTTTAAACATTTGTGAAGGACGGAAAAGCGTTTCCTGTGATTTTAGAAAAAGCTTCAGGTAACTGGCAACCATGATTTTAAGCCACAATATGGCCAAGTGTCGTTACTCTGAAGCGTAGCTAATTTACTGGCACTAGCGGGAACAATGAGGAAGAGGCAGGTGTCAAACGGTAGTGGCTTGTGGAATCCACGGGGCTTACGTCATGGCCCCTCCAGGTATTACAAACTTCTTCAACAAAGGCATGAATAGTGTCATTAAATAAGCTATGCTTCAGAGTAGCGACACTTGGCCATATTGTGGCTTAAAATCATGGTTGCCAGTTATTTGCAGCTTTATATGAAATCACAAGAAACGCTTTTCCGTCCTTCACTTTAAATAGTTCGCGACAAAGCAAAACAATATTACATGAGCTTCCTAACACCGAATCTAATGCTGAGGAAGTCGCACTTTTGAATCATGACGATCGGCAGTTGCGTGCTTTGCACAAGCACCAAATTGGTGGCACCCACAACACTGTCGGGGAAGAGAGTGCCGATACTCTAAGCGCAGCTCATTTATTGGATCTAGGTCCCGCGAACCTCCTTTCCCGTGAATGAAACTGAAACTAAATATGAATAATACACCATTATTATAGCCTATTTAGTTATAACCAACTACACATAATGAGAGAAGGAAGCGGCCGGGTAGGAGAAAGGCGGGTTTTATGTGCGACCGTTCCTGACCGTTCCGTCTAAAAAGAAAGAACGCGCGAGCTTGCGCCGGTTTAAAAAAAGACGATCCAAAGAAAAGAGGCGGCACGCTGTGTTCTTGGTGATTGTGTGTCTAATTGCTAATTGTTGTGTGCATGTTTATACAGCCGGAAGTTAGTCTGCCTTAGTGGGCGTCTGATGTCTCAGCTGTAAATGAGCAATTTAGTCAGTGCGGTACAACCACAAACCTGGGGTCTTTAACGTGCACCACGCAGTAGTGATAAAAAAAATTGGGTTGTGGGGATATTTATACAGCGTGTAGTTGGTCAGCCATTTAAAGTTGCGACGAGTCACTCGCTGTAGATGAGCAATTTAGCCAGTGCAGTACAACCGCTAGCCTGGGGTTTTTAACGTGCACCACGCAGTAGTGATACATGACCGCACGCCGGTACGATGCTCTTCCAGATCGAAACGGGCAGGGGCGGGGTGGGTTCTGCAGAGCGAGCTTTTGCTCCACGTGCTCCGAGCTGGTGTGCGCTAGACTATGCACTCGGCCACCGACCCCCCCCCCCCTTGTGCGTCTAATTTATATGCAGGTATTAGTATTTGAAGATCGGCGATGAACGTCGATCGTCTTGAGGTAATGTAACATAATAACATTATATAAATAATAAACATATTGAAGGAATTAACGACTCAATTTTTCAACTCTTGGATTGTAATATGGCGGTAGCCTATTGTACTTACTGTTGATGAAGAGCAATATGAGGTGACGAGGTAATGATTAAATGATGAGGTCCTATAAGGACGACGACATTAGTGGGTGTCGAACCACAACGTACAGTGCCAGACTTCTTTCAAGAATCGTGTACCCAAAGACCTTTCTTCACCCGCAACAGAATATGGTAGAATCAATGAGGATGCTGCTTTACAACTGTACGTGGAACAGGAAAACTGCACTGTGCAGATGTGCGGCTTATTCGTTATAATGAGGGACGGATTTCTAGCAGCATTCCCTGATGGACTGTTTGGAACAAATGGCCTCGTTGACGTAAAGTGTCCCCGTTCCAAAAGATTCTTGAAGCCTACTGAAACCGCAAAGGAGTATGAGGCGAAAAATAAGAAAAAGGAGCCTGGTGTGAAAGGTCCAAATCACCACCACAGCCTCTACTACCAAATACAAGGGCAGTTACACAATACACAAAGAGATTTTTGTGATTTCGTTATATTTACACTCAAGGGCATTGATATCCAACGTATTCAGAGGGATGACACCTTCTGGTCAACCA
>JAZHYW010030859.1:0-18398 GCA_037355805.1 Ixodes ricinus | reverse complement strand
ACATAGAGCCTTTTCAATCTACTCAAGTTTAACATGGAAGGCCCGACTTCCACTGAAATTCCTGACATAGACGAGTAGTCCGATCGAATAAACTGCCATTACTCCCGATCTGGGAATCTCTCGATCTTCAGTAATGTTTGGAGGTGGGCTAGTCGGTGGTGCATTGTAAACATAGAAATAAAACAGCGCAAACGAACACAAGGACAAGAAGAAGCGCTGTGTCTGTGTCCCTTCTTCTACTTGTCCTTGTGTTCGTTTGCGCTGTTTTATTTCTATGTTTACTCTCGATCTTCGTTCGTAGGCCATAGTATCATGAGACCGAGGAGTGTGGCTCTTCATCCGCCGAACATTGCTTCGGCGGGTGTTTTAACCGTGTAAGATGAGACGTCGCGTGCTGCTGGAACAAGAACCTGGCGATTCTTCACTGAACTGCTTCTTCCGTAAGCTTCAAGAGGGCTTTTTTCGTTTCGCACATCATTTGTTCTGCTTGCCCGTTAGTTGCAGGATGGTATGGTGCACTATAATGCCTGATGCCGTTTTTTGTGTTTTTTTTTTCAAATACTTGTTTATTTTATTTGAAGCAAGATTTGGCGCGTTATCAGAGAAAAGTATTTTCGGTAGGGCAAAAGTAGGGGAAAAAGTGCGTAGAACGTCAATGACGCCTTTGAACGTCGTGGCAGGTATCGTGTAAACTTCCAACCACTTAGAGTACGCATCGACCATGACTCCACAGATGCGGATACGTTTCGCCACCCACCGACTGAATAGTGGATCGTTTTCAGTTACTGTTCATGATGGCGCTGGGCTCGAGGAAGACTTCGAGTCTTTCCACAAAGTTAGCCCAGGTGCCAACACTTTTGTCGAAAGCGGTAAGTGTTCAAAACGTCGACAACATCGGTAGCCACGTGCTGTGTTTGACACTGGACGCTTACCATTCGCTGAGAAGTAACTTGCTTGTTCGTCTGCCACGAGTCGTCCGATATCAGATCCTCACCGCAACTCCATCTCCCGAAAAAAAAGGTCTTCATTGTCCGCATATCCATAGTTAGCAATCACGGGAACTTATAAATTCCCGAACGCTCATAACTTGCCGTCGCTAAACGTCGTTCATTCATAGCGTCTTCATTGCAAATAAACGTCTTCCTATTTATTCTGATGGTTTTCATCGTATTCCTCCTAAGCTATACTTACAACATTATGTGTGCCGGTAATTCCGAAAATATTGCAACGGCGTTTGTTTTCTGGGAACTATAATGTAACAACCTTTACAAAATCTTCCGGATCCCGTGAAACACAATATTTCGCGACGTCACTTTTCAGTCGTCATTATGATGGTGAGGTAAGTACCGTAAATCTTGAAGCTGGTTACTTGACGTCCGCTTCAATTGGTGTCTTGGAAGATAGAGTCTACTGAGCGTTCATTCCTGCAGAAGAAGTTTTTACTGATAGAATATTGACACGTCAATCAACAATTGATTCCTTCTTGGTAAGGTTTATTGCGAAAGCCCGTGACAACCGCCGAACCACATCTCCCTATATCAGAGAACAATTTATACCCAGCCTTACATTCTCGCATAGATGCGTTTGCTGGGCCACGCTACTTGAGCCAGCTGAGCACAGCTGGCAGCGGCGCGAGCGAGGCCACGAGGGGAACATGATGATGCTCGAACCATCCCACCGTGAACCAATGTTTGGTGGTGGTTAAACGTTTTTATTGATGAAAGGGTTATGTCAAGGCCTCTTGATAAATATCATCTAGCCTTGATGGGGATAGGGAATAGGGTGATGAGGGTAGGGGAATGGGAGGAAGTTAAATGATTTGCGGAAGGCCCGCCGAGCATACGTAGCCCAACAGAGAGGTTAATATTTGTTTCCTATTGACGTTGTCACTGGTCGGTCTTGTCCGGCCACCCCACGGGTGCGTGTCGCCATCTATTGGTTGAACTAACGCCTTGTTCAAAATGGCTGCCGTGGGACCGCAGCCTTAAAGAAATTAAGTACTCGATATATGTTTCAATGCTGCTTCCTAGGCCGAGTAGAAACTTTTTTCAACTATCAGCCTTGCTACAGTATTTATTAGCAGCATTTCGCAATGTTGACCTTGGGAAACGTTGTTATAGACTCTTAGGAATTGAGGTGTATAGGGGTTCACCCCTTGTCCCACATGTAACACCCCAAAACTACATTTGGACGTTAAGACCACTGACGTCTAGCTGGCGATACCAACTTTTACGAGCAGCTTGATAGCTATTGGATATAACATACTAAATAGCTAATGTGCAAACAAAGGACTAGAAAACAAAAAATACTGAGGTTTTGCACCAGGGCTAAAAAAAAACCTGATAGTCTTGCTGTGGCCTTTAACGCGTACATTAGCTATTTTAATAAGTAGTATGGGTCGATTATCAAGCCGCTCTTAAATGTTGGTATCCTCGGTTCGACGTCTGTGGACTGAACGTCGAATTTTTGTTTTGGGGTGTTACATATAGGACAAGGGTTGTACCCCTATACACTCCCTATTTCTTAGAGTGTACGGACATTTCACTACAACTTATTGAGAATATTAGATAAGGAACAAACCCGTCAATTGAAATCTGACGACTGTCTTCCGTATAAATTGCAGTAGAAAATTAAATGGCGCTAGAGAATTGACCTCCATCAAGCTTGGCTCAAATCAAATGCCACGCACCACTTCATAGATTTGTGTAGACAGATCTTTATTTGTTTGAACAGATGCGCTTTCTACTTTCAGCAGCGTCGAGAGTAAATCCGGCATCGACAACGCTGCACTCGAGTGATTTTCATGCAGACGGCTCTTTTTCGGCGTCACATATTGCGTGCCTCAGGCGCTTTTGTCAGGCGCTTAGAAGCTGTCTTTGGCAGGTTTTTCACCCGGGGAGACCAACCCTTTGTGTTGAATGACTGCAGACATGAGACCAAGCACAGTGTATAGTTCCGTTAAATTCATAAATAACCAGATCAAGCGAATGTTTATACCTCAAAGAATAATTCCCCATATAATCAAGAGTAGCTGTTTTGGCTTTGTTATGAAGGCAGAGCACGATGCTTTCAAGAAACACACCGTGACTCCTTGCGTTGACTATATTGCTGCCTTTAAAATCATAAATGCGTGATCATAAATATACCTTGCGCTTCTTGTTGCGCCACTATCACTTAGCCACTATCGCTAAAGCAAATTTGCACTGTCATAAATAATTGGCCTCTCAACCCTTATGTGTTTTAGAATCATCTACATGCTCAGTGTGCGCTAGGGCTAACGCCGAATCCTTTCCTCACGCGTATTCGGTACGCCGACGGTGCAAATAGTCAAAACGTGCTATAAAATCAAGTGCAGAAGTTGTGCACATAATGATGGAATGCAGCGAGGTAATAAAGATAAATATCAAACGACACTTCACAAAGGAAGGCAAAAAGCGCCGTAAAACGCAACGAAAAACACGAACACAATTAACGCTTTCGCCAGGGCGCGGAGTGGAGAAAGGAGTGACAATTTGAAGCCACCTTTCGCGACCGCGTCACATGATTCTAAGAAGGCAGCGCCCATGCGACGGAAGGTAAAAGGTCTGCGTGTATAGCTTACAGAAAAGGGGAAAAAAGAGTTCTCGCCTCGCGCTATGCTAGACATTCTGTCAAACATGGCGTCAGAAGTGGGGTGTGCTGGCAAAAGCTCTTCTTCTGGAGAATCCGTCAGCATACCACAGGCCATGTTCCAGAAACCCTAACCTGGCATCAACCACGTACTACCGAAGGACGTGACTTTTTAAGAACCATATGGAACGTCCAAGCCAAGCGCCAGTGAAAGTGGCATCATTCCAATTAACGTCAGCTGACCTGTTCGGATTTTCGTCGCTGTCAAAATGGCCCCGACGGAAAAAGCGGTTCCTGCGCTACAGCGCTGCTTCTCGACTTTTCGACCGTCCAAAGGTAATTCAAGTCGATACGTTGGTATGCCTGATGGGCCCCCAGGTAGAAGACATATTTAACACATTTAAGCTGACGTCCGAGCAGTAAAGCTTCGACGTGGTACTCAGCTACGAGAATTACTTTATATCTCGACGAAACGGCACTTTCGATCGGGAAAAATTCAACAGCATAAATGCAACTCAAGAAGGTAGGGCGAGGGTAAGACGGGCGGGGGGGGGAGCAGACGGAACGTAAGAGAGAAAAGGAGGTTCCCCCTCTCTTCTCCAGCGTTCCGTCTGCTTCCTCCTCCCCGGCCCGTCTTGCCCTCGCTAAAGTGAACTAGAGGAGGGGTAGTGAGCTCAGCGTGCGCTGACGGCGGCCGCACTTCGTGTCGACGGCTCGAGAGGGCGCCGCGAATGCATGGGCTGGATGAAGCGGGTGGCCAGGGCGGCTCGCATTGCATTTGCTGCGCGATTAAACACTCTTTGTTGAAGCTTTTCGGCTCGAAATATTTTTCCTTTTAGGTCCGAACCCCATAAAAGATATACGCGACACAAAATTGACGCAATTCGTCAGTCCGTATTCGCTTAGCGCGGGGTACGAAGCAGAAATGCGCGACGTGGAAGGCGAACACCGCCAGGCCAATTTCCGGGGCGGCGTTTCGAAACCAAGGTGTTCTTGCATTTCTTTTTTAGATGCGGAGCATCTCTTGCTCGGGTCTATGTCCCGCGGCGTCGGCGTCGTAGTCCGCACTCACACTACGCATGCGCAACTCTCCTCCTTCCCTCTCTCCAACAGCTGCGCGTTACTCTCTCCGCTCTCTCTCTCTACCAGCTGCGTGCACTTCGCGTGCGTTCACTTCTACTCACACCGCGCGCGCATGCGCCACTCTCCTCCTCTAGTCTCCTCTTTTTCAAGTGTGAATATAAGCAGCGGTAGCGCGCTGCGCGCGTTCGGGGAGAAAGTGGCCGAGTGGGCTAACGTGTCTCAGCTCGGAGCGTGGAGCGGAAGCTTGCGCTGGGAACCTCCTGGGTTCGATTCCCCACCGCCCCCGCCCGTTTCGATCTGGATGAGTTTCGTACCGGCACGCGTTCGTGTGATCACTACTGCGTGATGCACGTTAAAAACCCCAGAGTTAGCGGTTGTGCCGCACTGGCTAAATTTCTCATCTACAGCTAAGAGACCGATTACCCGTTGAGGCGCATCTCCCCATCAAGGCTGTATAAACATAAAGAGCAAACCAATTTTTCTGCGCGCGTTCAGTTCAGCGCTGTTGACTCCACTTCACTCCGTTCTTCCGATGAAGTGTGATGGAAGCAACAGTCCCGTCAGTTAGTGGGTTGGCGCAAGCAAGCGTCAGCACCACCCCACAAACTAACAGCAAAGCTACGTCCACTGAAGACAAAGCTGCGCAGCGAAGGGCACGCGACGCTGAGCGCAAACGCTTGAAGCGAGCGGCAGACCCTGAACTACGGCAACGAGAAGCGGCGTCCATTCGCAAGTTAACAACGTAACACGCAAGTTAACAACGTTACTAACAACGTTACTAACACCGTTAATAACACCGTTAATAACGATCCGCGATGCTCCGCATGACCCCATGGTTCCCCTCGGGAAGATGGTGTAATTTTTTTTATGGCAGGTGGGTTTGTTAGGAGTCTGTCATTAGAAACAGGGTGAAGCTATTTAATGGGCAAGAAGTCCTTCACTCGCGCGCGTAAATGGCTTGTTATAATATTGAGACAGGATCATATTGATGTTTCCTAGATATTTATACAATCACGGCTCAAGCCTCAAGAATGGCATACAATCGTTTCAACAGGGCATACCTTTTATCCCTAGTATAGAAACCGTGCAAAGCTACTCCCAAGGTTTAATCTTCTTTATTGATTCACCATTATGTGTCTCGTTAAGCCAATTTCAAAAAAACCTGTTGGGTAAATACTGCTGGACAAAAATAACTCGTGTGACAGCAAACAACCCGTTATTTATACATGAATACACTTTTTTATTAGTTAAACTCAGCAAAAAAAAACAATACTGTAAACGACTTATTTTTGGTGGGTTCAATATTTTGCGATTTCATTTATTGTCCTCAAATCACCCGAAGGCATTCCATCAGGGGGAGGGTACAGGGTGACTATATTCTAATACAAAATACACGCGAATGTGAGGAAGACAAAACATCAGCACATACTTAAAAGAAAAAAAGAAAACATACAGTATGCTTCAACTAACCAAGCAGACGACAGTCAGTGGTAACGCAAGTGCATATACCAATAAAGGTAAAACATACAAATAAGGTACACGCACAGTATGCCTAAAAAAATTAGTCACTGAACAATGTTTCACAGGCGTCTCTGAAAAGAGCGACGTCCGCCAGACCCGCAACGGATTCAGGTAGACTGTTCCAGTCCTAAATGGCTAATTGCAAAGGCGATTCCGAGAATTGTTTGGTGCGACTAGGTGATAATCTATCTTGAAGGGATGATCAATCCTTGGAGAAATATGATGCGGAGGGAACAAAAGTAGTTTCTTGAGTTCCTGGTTGAAGTAGTAGATTTTATGTAAAAATAAAAGCCTCGCCTGTTTACACCTGCTATTCAGTGATTGCAAGCCTGCTCTTGATTTCAGGGCAGTTACACTGGATGAGTGTGAGTAGTCTTTATAAATAAAATGCGCAGCTTTGTTTTGTACGGACTCTAGCTTCTGTGTAAGATTTATTTGCCATGGGTTCCAAATCACGCTAGCGTATTCGGAACTTCACAACGAACAAATGATGTGTATGCAAGGATGCGGACTTCTGGGGGAGCTAAGTACAGGTGTCTTTTCAAGTATCCCAGCGATTGGTTTGCCCTACCCACAACAAAGTCTCTGTGTTCCTTCCAATCCACTTTTTCTGTTAAGATAACGCCAAGATACTTATACTTTGTTACCCTTTCAAGATTTGTGTTGGCGAGTGTATAATCAAAAGTAGTATTGCTTGTCTTGGTCGAGAATGTCATGACTTGGCTTTTTGATCTGTTAACACACATTTGACAATCCGTACACCAAGCTGTGATGGAATCAAGATCACGCTGCAGTTGCGAAGCATTGTCTGAGTTACGTATTTGCCTATAAATAACGTAATCGTCAGCAAACAGTCGAATTGTAGAGGTTATGCTTGTCGGGGGGTCATTGATATAAACAAGAAAAAGAAGCGGTCCAAGAACTGAGCCCCGTGGAACTCCAGATATTACATTTATTGTGTTAGAAGTTTCTTTGTTAAAGGTCACCGACTGTGTTCGTTGCGAGAGAAAATTAAGGATCCAATTAGTGTACATAGGGTGAAGATTTAAACTGCCTAACTTTTTAGTAACCGCTGGTGAAGAACCCTGTCAAAAGCCTTAGAGAAATCTATAAACACAGCATAGGGTTACAGTATCCAGCACTTTAGCTCTCTTAGATTCAGCTTTGAGGTCAAAGCTGAAGTTTTGAATTATTTCGCGGGTTCTAATTTTCGCGACACGGTGGGATCTCACTGGATTCCAATGTGTTTACATTTTACCGGAATTGTTCGAGGGACCTAATTTTCGCGAGACGGTGGGATCTCACTATAGATTCCAATGTGTTTACATTTTACCGGTATTGTTCGAGGGACCTAATTTTCGCGACACGGTGGGATCTCACTATAGATTCCAATGTGTTTACATTTTATCGGAATCGTTCGAGAGACCTATTTTTCGCGAATTGTAGGCGATTCGCGAAATTAGCAAAAAATTAAGTTGTTTACAGTATTTACATTTCTATCACACTCCAAGGGCAACGTAGGGCGTGTTCGGAGCAATCCTAGTTACGAGCAGCGGCTGATTTTCGTGTGCATCTTCTTTTTCTACGTGATTCTCGCGACTGGCTCAGCCCTTTTACATAAAAGTGAAGCCTTGTTAAAACGAAAAACTTTACCAATGCTGCCGTGAGCACACTTGCATGTTGGCTGCAGCCTATGGTATGGCGGAAGCGGGATTCCACCAGCAACATAATATCGACTATGCTGTTGCTGCAGAGCTTCGTTTTACTGAAAAAGGAAGTAAAAATATCCTCCAGTTTCTTCACAGCGAGGAAGAGAGCGCGCGAAGGATGCAACAGCCCTCCCTTGTCACAAATTTCCGTAAACCCGCAGTTTTCCTTGTCGGAAGAGCCAAAAGAAGGCTGCGGCACTCTGAACAATTGCTGCGGGCAAGGAACCTGCGAGCTACATAGCCTGCCATGTGATGTATTAACCGGGAATCACTTTTTTGTTCCACGTATTCTTTGTGTTCCGTAGGAACGCTACAGAGCATACGCTCTGCGGACTCCAAGTTCCCCGCCTCAATCTGTTTGTCGATTTCGGCGACTTTGGCTTCTGCAGTTGAGCCATCAGATGCATCGAGCAAAGAACTGACATCTTCATTAACTTCAGCATTGCCCGAGCTTGCTACCTTTGCCAAATTATAAAAAGACAGGCAGTTGACAATAATTAAGAATTGTGTTGGCGTTGGATGGTCGTTAGAGCCACATGATTGTCAGACAATCCCAAATAAATTTTCAAGGGGATCCTGACTGAACCGAGATGTCATGAGGTATCTGAAACCGTGTGCTGTGAGGTAATCTAAGAGAGCTAAAGTGCTGGATACTGTGACCCTAAGGCCATCTGCTGTGGAGTCGCTCAAAAATCCCCCCACTCCTTTTGCATGGGACTCCCAAGAAGACAAAAAATTAAGAAATTCCTTCAAGAACTCCACTTCTTTGGACCCTGGACGCAGAGCTTTTGCTGTGAAGCGGGAAGTCGTGATCTTGATCAGGCAGTTGATGGTCCTGAAAGAATAAAAATAGACTCATATAGTTTGCTAGCATTTCCCATTGTCGATACAAGTCAAAACTGCTGCGATAGACAGATTAAATTTTCGTGCTCTGCTTACTAAACATTAACAATATTATACCGAAATTTAAACAGAGGCTACAGACTTAACAAATACACCAATTTTTTCTCACATAGTCCTTCAGAGGTACTTAGCACGTGTTTTCATTATTTTTCCGATTGGTTCATTAGGTCAAAGGGCAGCAACCTAATTGATTAGCAGGTTTCTGCTTACCTAAAGAAGGACAATGTTGCATCGAAGCTGCTGCACGAGGACTCTAGCTCATCCTGGAAGAACTGAAGTCCATTGATGACACGGTCTCCGAAGAGTTGGAAGGCGGACACCCTCATTTTCTCAAATCCGTTTGGCTGAAGGTGCACAGATGTAAGACCGGGCATCGCCTTCAGGGTGACATTGCTTGAGTCTTTCTTGAATGCTTCCCTTACAGGCCGCATGGAGACCTGAAACAGTAGCCATAACATATTGCAAACAGATTGCCTTTTTCATATAAAGACATGCGTGTTTAAGCGCGAGTATATAAATGCTTTCGAAAATAGCTTTATGAAATGACTTCGCATCGGAATAGCCAGAAACGCGAGATCAGAAACAGCAAAATTGCAAAGTGCTTGTTTTGTTACGAAGTAGTAACACATACCATTCCGTCCGGGGTGTTCAATGGATACTTGAGGAGCGTATTCCGGAGGCACTTGAGTAAATGAGGAAAATCTGACAGGAAATCTAGATGCCGAGATGAATCAACAGGGTGCTCAAGCTTACAGGTAACTTTCCCTGACTTAACGCCGATTCCCAAGATTTTCCCCATTCGACGGTTCCATGAAGCACCGTCTGAAGTGAGGAAGTCAACAATGAGTCCGCTTGCCTCAGCCAGGATTGTAGCCTCTATTAGAACTTTTGCAAGCTCCTCTGCCTTGGCATTTCCATTGGTGGCAAAGGCACCAATAATTTGACTCCATTTACCAGTAAATGGGACGAACATGATGATCATGCCATGGCCACAGACGACATTTTGTCCCTCAGTCATAGAAGATCCCATGTCAACGAAGCCTTCAATGTGTCCAGAAGGTGTTACAATGAGGTGCTCAGAAAGTTTGATCTCATCCACTAGAAGGCCACCACGTCTTTTAAAGCTACTGATGTGCCTCGTCTTCTGCTTTAGTTGTTTCAGTACCTTGTGATTGAAGCCATACCCGCTTCTGTAGACTCTGAGGTAGCGCTTCAACGTACTTTTGCTAGGTAGGGAAATGATGTCGTGTTTGCGAAGATATTCATAGAGCCTGGCACTTTTCATTTTCATCAGGATACATTCCAGAACCCAGTCCTTTGAGTAGGTGTTTCCCTTTGAGCTTCTCTTCTTTGCTGCTGAAAAACACTGCCTAACACATTCTTGCTGCTTGGGAGGCAAGGTTGCAATCTCTGCCTGTAGTACTTCGTCAGGTTTTGATGCATTATCATCTTGCATTTGCTTGAGCTGGGATTCGAGGTTAGCATTGCGAGACAGCAGTCTTCGGTTCTTTTGCGCAGCCGCACGGAGCTTCTGAGTGATGCTTCGGACGTGCTTCTTCACTGATCGCTGAACCCTTGACCGCCGTGTTAGAAGCGCCTTTCTGAGGTATCGGCAGGAGATGCATGCTTGTCCTGTGAAGAAAAAAAGAAAACATTTAAAATTGAAACCAAAAACATCTTTCAGCATAAATAACAATGCATCAGACATGGTAATTTACTATGTTAGATTAGACAAAAACGATGTTGGCATGACATTCCTAATTCTTCCCAAGTGGCACTGATACACACCTTCAGTTGGTTCTTTTCCTGTGCAGCGGTTGCTGAAGTATGTGCCCTCACGGGTGACCACTTGCCCCTCAAGGCCCCTTGTAAGGTAGGATCTTGGCACGTTGCTCGTCGGCACGGCACCTCCACAGAGACGATACGAGTCGACGTCTCAGAGAAGAACCTCCGCTTCCTTGCAGCTGACGACGCGTCCTCCTTCAGCCATGCGGCCACAAAGATGAACAGTGTATACAACTCCAGGCGTGCTGTCTTGTGAAAAAATCACTACTCTCTCGGATAAAACTTCATTGTCACACATTTTAAGTTTACAATACACGAGACCACTGAGGCTCGGAACTCGGTGACAGCTCCAGTACTCGGAGGGGACACACAGCTTGAAGTATTCTTCGGGCATACAGGCTTCATCAAACGCCCCGGTATCGGCTGCAGCCGGTGTGGTGCTGCCAGTGCTGCTGCAGGCAGTTGGAGAGGCAGTGTTTGGCCTTTTTTGCCGTCAACTGAGGAAGCATCGGCGTTCTTTCGCGTTCTTGGGGGACTCGGCTGCGACGCTTTCTTTGACAGGTAGCTCGGAGCATTCGGAAGCAACGTCGGCACAGCGCCAGGCAAGAGCTGCGGCTTGCCACGCGGAATGCGCACCTCTTCTCCGTTTATAATGTGAACGAAGTCTCGCGTTATAACGATGGCTCAAAATGAAGCTCACACACCGAACACGTTTCGTCCAGGAGATTATCCTTGCGATGCAAGTTCCGTTGCCAAACTTTTCTTTGTTCTTCCTCCTTGGGTACTGAGGACAGCGACGGCTGCTCACCTTTCCGCCACTGATAGCCTGTCTGGCACCCCGGAGCGAAGCAGTGGCGTTGTCGACGTCGATTCGGCATGGCACTTCATTGGCCATAAACGACAGCGGACACGGGTAACACGGGGTGAAGAGCGGTTCAAAACGGGGGCCACTTCGAGCTGCAAACGCTGCAAAACTGACGAAACGCAAGCCGAAGCTGCTCGTCCAGGGACTTCGGAACGCTCGGAAGCGGTCGCGGCGGCGGCAGCGGCGGTCGGATCCTACAGCCACTACGTCCGCAGCGCCACCGTGTACATCCGGGACCTTTCCACAGGCGCCGCGTCAGAGCAATGCATGGCGCGCCTCGGCGCCTGGTCTCACTACACCTCCTCTAGTTCACTTTACCCTCGCCCTACCTTCTTCAGTTGCAACGGACTGTAGATGGTGAGTCCGTCGAAGATTTCGCTATAGCACTTTACGCACTCGTGGACACTAGCAACTTCGGAGAACTCCTCGAAAAGCTAATCCGCAACAGGTTAGTCGTCGGCCTTAAGAATCACAAGGTGTCGAGAGCTCTCCAGCTCGACCCCAACCTCAATCTCTTGAAAGCCTTAACCATATGTCGTCAAAACGAAACTCTTCAGCAACAGCAAGCAGAGCTACGCGTAGACAAACCTTCAGAAAATGTCACAATGGAAGCCCCACAAGCGAGTGAGAACAATATTGTTTTCCCTCGCTTGTCAGAAGTCAAAGTTCTCCCCTCTTGTCAAGGCAGTGACTTGGTGTCGGAGCCGTGTTTAGCCGGCTTAAGCCGGCTAAACACGGCTCCAACATTAAGTCACCGCCTAAGACGCAAAATCGGTCTACAAAAGGCCACACCAAAAGTAAACAAGCTCGACTTTGTGCTTAGTGTGGTAAAGAACGTCATGAAAAATCCTCATGCCCATCAAAAACAATCACCCGTCAAAAGTGTGGAAAGAATGGGTTTTTTTCGATTGTCTGCTGCCGGTCGATGCAAGTGTAGACCGTCGAAGAGGAGCCAGGATTCTTAGGCTCAGCGATAGACCAGACCTTGTCGACCTGAGAAGTCTCTCCGTTAGTTGAATCTAAAAGCTTGGTCTTCAAGATTGGCACGCGATCAGACGAAACTGTCATCACAGAACGACAGTACCTGCGGCTTTTCAAGCATGTCCCTCTAAACCCTAATAAGCGCCGACTTCAGGGACCTGATGGAAAGACCCTCAACATTTCAGGACAGCTCAAGCTCATTTTTAAGCTAAATGGTCAAGAGAGCATTTAAGACGTCTACGTTCTTCCTCTCCTCCGCACCATACTTCTCGGCAAGCCAGCCATTAGTAATTTGGGGCTATTCAAGGCTCTCAACTTGTCGGTGTTAAAGGTCGGGAAAGACGTTCCAGAGGTCTTTCAAGGTCTAGGCAAATTGCAACAGGAGTGTGACATCTCGCTGCAATCAGACGTCACTCCGTTTGCTCTCGCGTCTCCACGGCGGGTACCGATTCCTCTGTACGAAAGGACAAAAGATGAACTGCTAGCTACGCATGCAAGAAATTGGCGAAATCACACCCGTAACTGAACCCACACCTTGGTTCGCGCAAATGATCGTGGAATCAAAACATCAGGGACACTGCGGATCTGCGTAGCTTACACAGAACTGAACAAGTTCGTTTTACGCGAATGGCGTCCGATTCTGGCTGTGGAACACACCCTCGGGATTCCACAAGGAGCCACCTGGTTCTCGAAGATAAACGCAACCTCAGGGGTCTGGCAGATTCCTCTAAGCGAAAAAAGCAAAATGCTGACCACCTTCATCACACCCTTCGGTCGCTTTATTTGAACCGTCTACCCTTGATAATCTTCTCTGCCCCCAAATACTTTCAACGACGGATGAGCGACATTCTTCAGGGCCTCGACGGCGCTGTTTATCACATGGACGATATCCTTATTTGGGGATCAACAAAGGAATAGCACGGCACACGACTCCGTGCTACTCTTTAGCGGATTCAAAACGTGGGGGTGACCCTGAACAAATAGGAATGCCAGTTTGGCGTCACAAAGATTCAGTGCTGGGGCACATCATCGAGAACAACTTTGTACGTCCTGACGAAGGCAAGATAAAAGCCGTGACAGAAATTCCGAGACCGATTTTCAAGACGAAACTAAGACGATTGATGGGTTTGGTCACCTACCTAGGCCGTTTCGTACCCAAAATGGCACAACTGTTACAACCCTTATCAAGCATGCTGTCACATATTTAAGAGCTTGTCCGGTAAAATACACAGGAACAGGCATTCTCCCACTGGAAAAGAATACTTTCGTTTGATCCAGTATTCGGCAAGTACTCCCCCAGAGACAAACAAAAATCACGGCTGATGCCTCATCCTGTGGTATGGATGCAGTTATACGCCAAAAGCAATACTATGATCACTACGTTGTTATCGCCTGCGCTTCCCGCATATTTACGGAGACTGAGCAACGTTACGCCCGAATAGAGAAAGAAGGACTCGCTTTTGTTTGGGCCTGAGAGAAGTTTCACGACTACGTCTTCGGAACAAAATTTAGTCTGGAAACAGACCATAAATGTCCCCTTATTTGGGTCAAAGGCAATCGACGACCTGACACCTCGACTGCACAGGATGCATGCGCTTAATGCGTTACACATACGACATCACATACGTTCCCTGCAAATACATCACCGCAGCTGACGCTTTGTCGAGGTCTCCACTCAGAGAAAGGGAGGAGTACGAGTTGGATAGAGAGATCGAAGGCTACATATGCAAGCAGCTCTCAATATTACCAGTTTCACCCCCATATTTGCAAAGGTTTAAAAGGGAACAAGAGAAAGACGAGTTTTACCATCAACTTTGTTCATTTAAACAAAAAGGCTGGCCAAGTTGTCGAGACCTTCATCCTTGCTAGCCTAACAAAAAATGGCCACACAAAGACCATGTCACCGAAGTCGAAGAAATATTGATGCACGGCTCCAGAATTGTCGCCCCTAAAAAGTACTAGGAGTCAATTCTCCACGATCTACACAAGGCGGGTCACTTTGAAATCGACAAATGGCATGTATGAGCAAGGAATGCAGTCTGGTGGCCATCACTCGACGCCGAATTAGACAACTTAGTAAAACCATGTCGGATTTGCCTCCACCACAAACCCAAACGAAAAATGCCGCTTCTGCCCACGGAGTTTCCAAACATGCCTTGGTAAAAGACCGGCATGAATCTTTTCTTCCTTGGAGGGTCATGATGGCTCGATCATCGTCACAGGCTACGATACTCGAGGTTCCCCGAGCTAGTGAAGCTCACTAGTTTGACTGGGAAAACCATCGTCACCCGCTGCAAGTCCATCTTTGCAAGACACGGCATACATGAGATAGTCGTCAGTGACAACGGGCCCCAGGTTTCAAAGGGACCCGATTCTTCATTTTCAGAATTTGCAAAGGTGTGTGATTTGAAACACGTAACTTCCAGTTCCCGCTACCCACAGAGCAATGATCTCGCAGGAAGCCGCCGTAAAGATAAAGGATTTCTCGAGAAGATTAGAGACGCGGACAAGGCCCTTTTGTCTTACAGAGCGAGCCCGCTCCAGAATGGCTATTCACCTGCAGAGCTGATAATGGGCAGAAGAATCCGAACGACTCTTCCAGCTTCTCCAGATAGCCTGCTCCCCGGTCTTCCAGACCAAGAACAACTGAAATCCTACGACGATAGAAGCAGACGGGAACAGAAACACTGCTTCGATTCTGGACAAGAGTGCGGGGCCTCCCTGGCATAGATCCCAACAGTAGGTCGTAGACCTAAAGAAGTTTGGCACCGTCCAGAGGCAACCAGAAGAGCCCAGGTCTTACTGGGTAGATACTGACAACACGTCAGTTGGCCGCAACAGGACTCACTTGGTCCCGCTACCTAATGTCACCACAGGACCCACCGAAAACATATCTGATACAAATTAAAGGAGCAGCCTGATTGCTTTCAAGTGTGTGTAGAAACAAGTCACTCACACACAATGAGTGGCAGGTGTATACCCCCCCCCCCCCAACGTTATAGAACGTGATCTTGTTTTATTGAAAAGGGAAGATGTGCAATGCGGACTCTTAGGATTGTTCACACAGACCCGTTTTCTTACGATACGTTACGAAAAGTCACCGGGAAATGTGTGCTTCGTATTAAGCGTGGCTACCAATTCAAGGAGTTAGTCTGGCACGCGACATTCGAGACACGAATGTTTCGGTTACTTATACGTAACGTAAGAAAACGGCGCTGTATGAGAAGTTGAACCGAGCTCAAGTGTTACGTCGAGCCTTGCGTCCTTGGTTGCCGCGGTAACTCACCGTCCTACAATACAAATTATTTATTGATCCCTGAATCAGAGAAAGGAGGCAGAGAAAAAGCAACTGACACTCTGCTTGACTGGCCTCTGCCCCCCATAGCAGCCCAGGGAAGAACAAACATAAACGTAAAGACACTAGCATTTGACATATTCATTATAGCATGGGAAAGACAACATCATCTATATTGCTAAAAATAAGAATGTAAACCAAGAGCTCGTCGTCACCAAAACATTCGTGTCTCGAATGTCGTGTGCCAGGTTATCTCCCTGAATTGGTAGCCACAATTAATACGAAGCACAGATTTCCCTGTGACTTTTCGTAACGTAACGTATAAGAAAACGGGTCTGTGTGAACGAGCTTTTATTAAAGCGCTGTGCTCGCATATGTAGCTCGTAGAAGAAAAGAATAAGGAGCTCTCTCTCGGTGACGGTGCAAATGAACGAAGCTCATTTCCGCTGTGTAGCTGCGTCGGTTGTGAAGTTCAGTTTGCTGAGGTCGTAGCCGTACGCGTCACCATATGAAGGATATTAGTACCCCTTCATTTATAGACCCCTTTTGAAAGTCACGTGCCGCTTAAAAAAAGATACGATCCGCTATACAATGGTGGAACAACCGTCACCGCGGAACGCGCAAGCAGAGCAAGCGGGTAGCTTTGACTTGTGCACCCGCTGCTCGAGCAATCGTGCAGCAGGGGCGAAATCGAACGCAGGAAGATCGCACTCGTGTCCGCAATTGTGCAGGGCTCCCGCGGCTTCCAACAAAGGGCACGCCTTCCAAAGGGGTCTATTTACATATTTGCAGACGCTCTTAGTTGCGAATGCACGATGGAGTCCTGTCGCGCGCTCCTCTTCTTGCAGTCTCACTTTCTTCGTCCTCTCCTTCTGGTTCAATCCTACAACTTCACGTCACGTGACCTGCACACAAATTCAGTTTGTCCGCTTAGTGGGAAAGTTGACACGTGCCCTGCCGCGGCTCTTTCAGTTATGTCTGCAGCTAATCGCTTAATTAGACAGCAACATAGCTGATCCTGCCCGAATTGTTTCTCTGGCCAGCGGCATGGGTGAGCGCTCAATTGATGGCCGATAGCTGCGTCAAAATGCTCGTTCATCAATAGCTTTAGCTTTTGGATAGAACAATGGGGACACGAGTTCCAAACAAACGCTGAAGGAAGCACTCAATCTGTGCCTGACCTCCGCTGAGTGACGCAAGCAATTCAGAACTATAGACTTGCTATCTATTGGAGGTGTTGCTGACCTCGCATGGGCAGGAGAGAGGGAAATGAAACAGGTGGAGGCGAAAATGGGAACAATTTCATTTTGTCGTGATTGCTAATCAAGAAATTCGAATAGTTTACGGCAAAGGCTTTCAAGGATGGTGTGTTGCCTGAAACAAACATTGAAGACTGGACCCAGACAATGCTTGGATATCCCCAGGATGTCCTCAGGGCAACTTTTTGAGGACATTATGATGTCCTGAGGATGTCCTGAAATGATCCTAGAAACATCCTAAAAACGTCCTATTGTCCGGCCTCCGGACATCCTCAGAACGTCCTCAGGAGGGCAGCCAATGATTTTTCTAGTACATTTTTAGGGCAATGGACTGCAGGTGCAGCTGTTCACTGAGCTGTTAGGATGCTGTCATTTTATTGTTTCTAGGTTTTCTCCAACTGGATTTTGAACCTGAACATGCCTGCAAAAGCTGCCTGCCGAAAGATATTCACTGTTGTGTACTATTTTAAAGTGAAATTCACACACTAATTCTAGATTACAAGTCAGTGAGAGGCTAAGAACATAGGGCAAGGAAAAGGGGAAGAAAGCTGACGGAATGCTGAAGAGGAGAGAAGAAAACCTCTCCCTCCAGCATCCCGTCTGCTTTCTCCTCTGCGTCTTTCCTTGCCCTATGTTCTTAGTCTGTAACTATGAGCTTCATCATGCCATTCATTATTGCAAACAAAGGTAACTGTTAAAGAAATACTTTACTGGAGAGCAAATGTTATACATGATTTTTTTCAATGTCTGCACCAGACATGCAGTCTGGCTTCGCATCTTGGCCAGCACCAGTCCGAATAGTCAGCCGGATCTAGAAAAAAATCAATCCCATAAGCATTAATAATAAAAACAGCTAATGTGAGAAACTTACCATCATGTCGATCACCTCCGGTTTTGACTGCAGCTTTTTCAGCTTCTCTCCAGCGTGGCGCAGCCACACTTTGATGATGGTCTCGACGTCAGCTTTGTTTGCACACCTAACATTTGCTTTCACTGCCCCTGAAACATTAATTTGTGATAACAGTCACAGCAGAAAACTAAAATGGAATAGAAAAAAATCACAATTAATGTCAATAAAAATAGATGTCCCAGAAAATTATGTCCCTTGGTGCTGACGCGCAACTATACATGGCTATCTGACCCACACAGGAAAGGTTTCACCTATTTAGACCGAATTATGTTCAGAAAATAGTATCATTCTTCCACTCCCGAGTCAGGTTAGTTTGTCGGTTTTCATAAAAAATCAGTCATACTTAATTTTACCGTCAGGGCAAGAATATTCAATGCAATCTGCATTTGACGTTAGCTCTGAACCCGACAAGGCCCTTGTGCGAGGAAGATGAGCTTGCTCCATCAATGAATTGTACAAGCCCCATATACAAGATCAG